>MJUT01045842.1:73876-96425 GCA_002080005.1 Gigantidas platifrons | reverse complement strand
AAACCAAATATTTAGCAATTTTGAGGTATAAAAAGGGGCACAACTCTAGTAAAAATAGTCGAAAAATTGTCATTATCGAACTTGACCTAGATATTCATAAGATACACTTACATACCAAACCTAGCTTCAATCTGACTTTTCATTCACAAGTTATCATCTAGAAACCAAAAAGCACACGGACGGACGATACCCATTTCTATAGTCCCCTTCGACGAAGCGTCGGGGGACAATTAGCGTTAAACTTCCTGCATTCACAAAACAACTAATTTTCGTTTGCAAAATCTAGAATAATCGGTTTAAACTCTTTTAACAAAACAAATACTTGTTCTGTGGTAAGCAGTATTTTGCCGTTTGAATTTTTGCCGTGAATGTTTTACTGAATCTTCCTGCGTTCTATAGATAGGAACTAGAATTTTCACCAGATTTTATGCATCAGTCCGTTTAATAGACACAAAAAGACGGTAACTTAATTTTGAGTAATTTGCTTATTCAATAAATGATTTGTCCTCTCTATGCTGTGAAAACAAGATCAAGAAAAAAAAATTGGGAGAGGGAACTATTTGCATGCATTGGCAAAAATGATTCTCTGTACTTCAGTACATATTGCTTTATATTTCTAATAACTTACATGGTCCAGGCAATTCTCCTTCTCTGCCACCACCTGTCCATCGACTCGTTGTAGAAACAAAGGCTGCTGATGACATGTAATGTTTAGGCTGACCATCATAATTAACAGTTTCATAAGTTCCAGGTCCAGGTTGTGGAGGTGTGTCTGGTAATGGCATTGCTGGAGCTGATATACATAGATAATGCTTTCTCCTATCAAACCAAAATAACATGCATTAATATTTGAAAATATTAAAGGTTGAACAGACATAAACACAAGAAATATTTCTCAATTTAATTGACAATTTTCTGAATCCTTTGTAATTTGATTACTAACTTATTGTGAGATTCCCACAAGTAAATTCCTATTAAATTTAAAATTCTCTAATTTTTACCTTCAACAAAAGACAAAAATTGTATTATAGTGGAACCTGTCCAATCCGACACACCAAGGGACAAGGGAAATGTGTCAGATTTTACATGATGTCGGAATACTCAGGTTTTATTTTAATTTACAGAAATACTTTGGGACCATAAATTTTTGTTGGATGTCACAGGATATCTGAAAACTCAGGTGTCGGATTGCACAAGTTCCACTGTATTATGCTTTTCTATTGCAGAATTACACAATAGGACAAAATCTGTTTCTGTGATTCACTATTCTAATGGGTATTTTTTGTTGTTGAATAAATAAATCATACATTACTTACGGGAATAACTGTTTCTTTGCAGGATCTATTGGTTCATTTGGTTTATAAGCTCCAGGACCAGGTACCTAGATAAAAGAAAGCTACACTTAATTTTGTTTGAAAATGAAGACAACTTTTTAACGTTTAAAAGAGTCTGGTAGAGAAAACAAATATGTACATGTCATAGCCCTCCTACTCCAAATATGAACCATTCCTCTGGAATGTAACCTGTTTAACATTGGACCCAAAGGACTTCATTTGCAAATATTTGAATTTATTTGCAACTATGTTGTTTAATGCCAAATAGATTTGCATCTCCTTTTCTATTTCTGTACCCGATATTTTTTTTAAATCTTCCAATTTACCCTGTGTTGAAATTTAGACACCATAGGATCAGACTTCATGTTTCTATTGTCTTTATTTACTTCAGATAACAATGTGGATCATGTCAAATATAACATTCCTGTAGCTAATAAAAATTATTTTTTTTTAAATCCTCCTGATTTCCTATTCAAACGTGAGACCCCACATTCCCTGGGCCTTCCTTTAAGATAGGACTAGCTGGTATCTACATATTACTGTAATGATTACACCACATATTACAATGATTCTGCAAAGAAGATTTTTAAACATTTACTACAGTGATTCTGCAAAGAAGATTTTTAAACATCTACATGTACTGTACATAAAATCAACAAAAAACTTACTGGTGCTGGATCTGGCTGCATTCTCCTTATTGACTTCGATTTAAAACTAGATAGAGGAACTTTTACATTCTGATGAAGTAGTGCATCATTGACATCATATTGACCTGTAATTAGATACATACATGTTAACAAGCATTCTGAGAGTATTGCATGGCAATACATAGTCCCCTACCGACTGAGTAATACGAGAATAGAATGCTTAACTTCCTTCCAAATTTGGTATAAACTAAATATAAATAGTCCAAATATATCCTGGTGCACTTACACTAAAAACTAAACTAAAAACTGTGTCTTTGAGACACGAGATGTGCTGATCCTTTTTTAAACTGACCTAAATGCAAAACTTAACCAGAGTCGTTCATGCATAAAATGTAGGTCAAATTGACCTAATTAACAGTGAACCCTGTAGTACTATCTAAGATCTATCTACTGGCCAGGTATCATTGCTGTACCACGTCTAGTTGTTGAGAAAAAGATCTAAACGCAATAGCAAAAGTCGTTGAAAGCCTTTAAAATCATTGTATCGGAAGAAAATTCGAACTTGACCTGTAACCTATCATGGTAAAACTATATACCAAATATCATATCAATATCTGCAAGCAGGACCAAAAAAAGTGCGGAAAACTAATTATTTGCGTGAATTTTCAAAGTCCAAGGGCCATAACTCAGCAAAAAATCAACAGACCAAAACAAAATTCGAACTTGATCTGTAACTTGTCATGGTTAAGTTATATACCAAATATCAAATCAATATTTGCAAGCACGACGAATAAAGTGCGGAAAACTGATCTGCCGGACTGACGGACGGAGTGCAAACCTAAAGTCCCCTTCAACTTCGTCGGTAGGGGACTAGAAATCATTCGACCAGAACAAAATTCAAACTTAAACTCATCTAGATATAGTCACATACCAAATATCAAGTCAATATATCAAAGGACGTCCAAAAAAAAGTCTGGAAAACTTAAAATTTGAACAAAAAATACAAGTGCAAGGGCCATAACTCATCCAAAAATCATTCGACCGGAACGAAATTCTAACTTAAACGGTAACTCATCTAGATATAGCCACATACTAAATATGAAGTCAATATATCAAAGGACGTAAAAAAAAAAGTCCAGAAAACTTAAAATTTGAACAAAAAATACAAGTGCAAGGGCCATAACTCAGCCAAAAATCATTCGACCGGAACGAAATTCGAAATTGATCTGTAACTTGTCATGGTTAAGATATATACCAAATATCAAATCAATGTCTGCAAGCACGACGAAAAAAAGTGCGGAAAACTGATCTGCCGGACAGACGGACGGAGTGCAAACCTAAAGTCCCCTTCGACTTCGTCGGTAGGGGACTAACAATAAAACAGGTTACCATGGAAAAATGGATGTTAGTGAATGCATAAAACATGACATTGACATTGGTACATTGTATAAACTGATTAAAAAAGAAGAAGAACAAATTATAATTTTAATCGAGTTTTGATGCATGATAGCATTTTGACCATAGTTGTGTCTTGCTAATTAGCCACATTTTTATCAAAGGATTACAGATTTTGAAGGAAAATAATTCTGGCAGTCAAAGGGGAAAAAATCTTGAACTAGGCATCTTATTTTCTCCTCATCAATACCTAACTCTTGGTAAAATATGAATATCACAACAGTGTTTCGGATATGAATCTTGATCATTGTGAAGCTTCATCCCAGATTCCATCCCATTACATTAAATTTCAAACCAGCTTTAAAACTGCTTTTTCAAATCATAAATTCTGATAACTCAACCACATGAACATCCATTTTGCTTCCATTTGGTCCAGTGATACAGGAAAGAGGCTAACGTACAACAATGTCAGTGAAGACAGACACAAAGTGACAATTATATCCAACATGGTCTTTTGAACAAAATAAAGGGAGATAAAATATTTTGGTTAGTTATACATACCAGGTGCAGGGTTCTTCGCTATATTATTAATGTTTATAGCTTCTCGTTTTGACTGAGATTTAAATGCAGCTTCTGCTGTTACATTATTTGACTTTCCTAATTTGGTTTTTAGTACCTGAAAAATAATGAAAGATATTAACTCAAAATTCTGTTAAGATAACAATTCACTTTTCAACTACTGTCATTTTGAAAATTTATTTAATTTGTCAACAACTAAAAAAAAACAGTACTTTAATTAATATCTTGTTCATTTAACAAATATATATTCTAATGTAGTTGTTTAATATTCCTGGTTTGTGATTGGACAATGCTGTAATTTTCACAGTACAGTATCAATTCCACGGTTGAAATATGATACATTTTTAGAATTTTAGCCAATTACCGCTTACGTCATCTTGTCAATAATGGGGCAATGCACATCAATACACATGATTACATTAGAATGGAGATAATTGTATTGTATTTGAAAATTTCACGGAATCAATTGTCGTTTTAATGGTGTAATTTTTATGGTATCAATTCCACGGTTGAGATGTTTTTAGAATTTTATCTGATTACCGCTTACGTCATCTTGTCGATAATTAGGCTATTAATATACATAGGTCTATACACATGATAACATTAGAATGGAGATAACTGTATTGTATTTGAAAATTTCACAACATCTATTGGAGATTTAATGGTCACAAATATCTGTTTACTGGGTCCGCTAACTCGTCACTAGTAAACTCAATTTGCGACCATCAAATCTCCAATTGATGCTGTGAAATTTTCAAATACAATACAGTTATCTCCTAATTAACAAAGGGACATAATCCACATTTACATACTTTAATAACTGTAAAAAACCAAGATAAAAAATGTTCAAGAAAATATACTTTCCTAATATATTTATACCTACTAGAATATGATAGCAGACATATTTCATAAAGGTTCAACCATTAAAACAGAGGATAAGAGATCCTTGATAATACCCACTGGATATCTTCATTCATGTATTATTGACTTTTTTATTATTTAAGACAATACAATATTTGATTTGACTTGAAAATTATTCATTATATTTGTGTGTGGGGAAACAACTTACTGCTTTTATAGGTATTCAAATTTGAAACCATGATTGATTGATTGATGTTTAACGTCCAGTGAGCAATTTTTCTGCTATATTCAGGACGAGAAAAAAAATTCAAATACCACGGGACTCAAAACAAGAAAAGGTGATGGGTAGGGACGGAGAATTTTGACAGTGCAACAGGTCTCCAATGGACCACTCATCATGAGCATAATGCTCATAATGAGCTGTTACACTGGGTTCTTTAACGTGCGAAGGGGTGGCACTCTCTCAACACGGGACCTCGGTTTTATTTACATCTCATCCATGAAGATAAGACCTCCATGAAATATTGCTTGTATATTTTTTTTAATAGAACTATCAGGAAACACCATTATGTCCAGAAATGTAAGAACCATCTAACCCAACCCTCTTTCCCCTTTTTTCCGAATTTTTTTTTACAAAAACATCAAACAAACACAAAAAACACATACATGCAAAATAAAATCCAAAATATTATCTATTTCTTTTATCTAATATTTGAAAGCTTTCAAACCAAGATTATATTTATGATTATTCCAAAATAGAACTAAAACTTTGAATTAATAGTGACATACATCATATTGATTAGGTGCTGGTACTTTTTCTACTCTTTCTATTTGCTGTGCTATAGGTTTCTTAAAGTTACTAGTAGTATCTGACTTGTTGAAATCTTTCCTGGTTACTAGCAGGTTAGGTAGTCCATATACCCCTGGTCCTGGTGCACTAGTCATAAAATATTTTACACCTCTTTTTGACTGAAATATAAAATCCATAATTATACAAGTAGATAATTAAAATATATCATAAAAGCTAATAGGGTTAAGGGTTATTGTGTTTAACGCAACTTTCAACCATATTTCAGCAATCTTGTGGTGGTCAGATTTGTTGGTGGAGGAAACTGGTGTATCAAGAGAAAACCACCGACCTGCCACAAATCAGACAAACTTTATCACATGATATTGTATGAAGTACATCTTCCCATGAGCAGGATTCCAACTCACAACTTTAGTGGTGATAGACCCCTACATGTTAATAAATACATTGCATCTTCATTTTCTAAAACTCACATCATGAAATAAAAATATCTGTATTAGATCCTTGTGAAGGAAAATAAATGTCAATGATTGTGATCGTTGATTTTACGATAGCTCAAGCAACTGCTATTTTAACAATAATACAATTCATGACAGTTTAATTGCTAATATTAATGCATGCCTTGACTAGTAACATAAACAATCATTTCTCTTGTTTTCATTATTGTTATTATTATTTATATCCTCACCTTTGATGCAAATCCTCCTGTACCTTTTTTAGAGAAAGAGGTACTGTTATTGTCCATTTTTTCATGTGAAACATAATTTCCAGGACCTGGAGCATCAGTCTGCAAAAAAAATAAAATTGAAAGATAAGTTCCTAGAGCTTGTGCATCAGTTTATAAAACAAAACCAGAGACTCTAAGAATCCTGTAATCGCTCACCTGATTTTCAATTTGACCAATTTTATAGAAGAAGTCAGAAGATATGTTGAGCTTCAAACTTCAGTAGATACTTTTTTGGTCATTTAATGAAATTTATGTTTTTACTAATGTCAGTCATCTTGTATGGTGGCCATTGGAAGGTGGAGGTGTTATACATGACTTTGATCAACTCAACTCTGGTCTGAATTTGACCTCATTTTAACTTAAGTAAAGTAGTAATAACCAAAAATACAAGTTCTTGTACTCACCATTGCTTCATCAAAACGAAACCGTTTAGCTTGGCCAAGAAAACCTCGTTTATCAGCATTATCAGTTACAATAGTCTGGTATCTACTTGGTATTGATGCAGTCGCAGCTACAATGCCATGACCTAAAACAATACAAATACTCCTTATATGTCAAATATATGCATCAAAATTTCATTTGCATACCGGTAATAAATTTAATTTCCATATTTGAAAGGTTTTTTTTTAAATCGTCATATTAATGGGGAGACAACTATTCTAAATGCATCCAGTTATATGTCTTGACCCATAACCAATAGTCCTGATCAACTCCAGAATGCTTAAAGGTTTATGATTTTTTAGGATGGGCTGATAAAAGTCATGGTTGAAAGCTCAAATACAATTGTTCATCCTTTTCATTAGATTGTTATCCTCAAGGTATGTTTTGTCCTACTAAAGAAATTTTCATGTTTTAACATTTCTAAAATCATTTTTTATTCCTGATGTTTTTTTTTTTTAAGCGATCACTCTTTAACAGTAGAAATCAGGTTAAAAAAAAACTGGAAGTTTATCCACCAGTTTTATTATGTGCAAATAAAAAAATCAAGATTGCATTCGCTTTCTAAAAAAGTAATAAAAATAACAAAGTATGCAAAAAATTATTTAGTAAAATTCTTTCGAGTATTCTGAAATATTTTGACAAATCACTTTTATATTTGAATAGGCAATGTCCGCTGGAAGCAAACATATCATGTCACGTCTTAACTATGACGTCATGTCTTTACTATTGACGTTTACACAGAAAAGATATCATAAATAACATTTCACAGATTTTAAATTTATGCTTGATCTGGATCAATCAAAACAATTAATTTTTTTAAAATACATATAGCTTTTTTATGATTCAGTTTTATTGAGATTTTGCCATAAAATGAAAACTGAAGTCTTGCAATATATGAAAAGCTTTATTATACACAGCTTTTTAAATGATCAACAGAAATTTTGGAAGGAAGAAAATAGTTATATGTTCCTTTCAGAACAACTTTATAGACATTGATTGAAACCAGTATCTAACATCAAACAACAGTAGAACAAGAGGTCAACACAAGTTTTACCAAGAGAGGACATCAAAAGATACATAAAGGAACTAATTTTTCCACAGGACCATCAGAGATTGGAATCAGCTGCCCACAAACATAACAACTACCAACACAGTGGGAGGATTCCGAGTTGCCCTCAAGGCAGTCTCCACGAAGTAGAACATATACCCCTGTACATCATTTTATTTGTAAATATTGGATTATTTTAGCTGTAAATACACCAGAAAGCTTGCTCTGTTGCCCAACATGCACAAAGTTTCTGTGGGACCACATACTTTCATTAATGAATCTGGTTCCTACACTGGAAGAAGAAGACAAAGAAAGTGTCAAGTCATTACATATACACTATATCAGGGTTTCAGCTGGATTTTATATACTAAGGTCAAATGACCTAACTCATATAAATTCCTCAGGCCTTTTGTCCTGAAAGGCACTTATTCAATAGGTCAATTGTGTCCTAATTTGCCTAAAACTTATAGGTCATTTAATGATATATTAAGGTGTGGTTTGATTCATTAAGATGCAGCTGGAGCTTAATTTAATATTCATTTGTTTCAAACATGCATACCGGTACTTATTATGATATTTGGAATTGACAGCCAGACAGGTTTCCAGAAAAAAAAAAAGAGTTAAACTTAAGTGAAAATAAATAGTAATTAGTCTGACTGGGACTGGGAGGCTGAGACTTTCCAACTCCCATTGATTTAAGCGTCTGCTGGTCTTCGGGCAATCAAAGTTTCTTCTTTGATGAATGTTTCGTAAAAATAACCTCAACGTACTTTTCTTTTTCACAATTTACTTAATACCTTGGCTTATGTGTTTTTCCTTTATTACCAAAAATTAAACTCATCAAAGACCATTGACACGGATAAAGGCATATAAATGAAACATATAGATTTAATTAAATGCAATCATCATTAATTAAATTCATAATTTTTATAAATAGATTAATAAACATATAATTAAACAAAAACAAAATATATATATTGTTACTTTCACGACTGAAGTGCAAAAAAAAATATTCAAACAAAAACAAATCACGGGAAGACATTTATAAACATTTGAATCACAAAAATTAAATATATATGGGGGTGTTTTGATAATGATTTATTTTGGAAAAAAAAGTCGGGTCGGCATTTTGACATGTATTCGTATTTGAGCCATGTCCGGTCCTTTTTCGAGATTTCTAGTAATTTTCTATCCCTTATCTCCTCGTACCCCCTTTCTAAAATGTTTGTCCGCTCACTTTCATTTCTGTGAACTACCCCATCAAAAAAGGTTTTTGTTTCTTTTATATCGGAAGTTAAACAATATGGACGAAGTTAAGCAATAAGACAGTACGCTCCAAAATGATTCGACCCTGTGTTTTAAATGGATAAAAAAATCACACAAAATATTGTGTTGTCATATATTCATAATACATAATGATCATATTTATATTACTGAAGATTACACTAGTTTGTGCTTATCGTTTTTTTAAATGGGGTCAGCTTTGTTCCGGTCCCAGTTTTACACAAGGATGAAAAGATTTCGGGACGAAAACATATCTATTTACCGCATTCGCAAACTGCCATTTACGATTCTGAGGTAAAGTTATTTTTAAAACAGAGAATATCCTGTCAACTTGGTCGTGGCTGAACGCATTTGTTCGATTTGAATGCAATTGACGTGATAATTAATTTTTATGAAAAATATTCCACAAGCCAATCGGACATGATGATGCCAACAAAAATACTTGATCATGTGTCCGATGCATACGTAGCATGTATCGGTCTTCTTGGCCACTTATTTGGGAACAAACGGTCATTTTGCCAGAAATGTCAAATTATTTCCTGTCATATACGCAAATTATTGGCCCATGACCGATGACCGACGCCAAACGGAAACCCTGTATATTATAGTATTATTATGTGGTTTTTTATATTGGCCTAGTTATAGGTCCAAGGCCTGTTGTATTGGCCTGAGACGCAGCCAAAGGCCAATACATCAGACCGAGGATCTATAACTAGGCCAATATGAAAAACATCACATAATGATACCTTTATTAATTAACCAGTTCAATATCTCTCTTGGCTTTTTCTTTCGATTGTCGAAACGTCTAGCGGATTCCGATCTAGCTGTTATTGGACTGACTGGAATCGGGCCAATACGGAACATATACGTATTGGACTGGTTTTTGCCGTATTGGCCCAATGAAAGTTTTATATTGTATTGACAGATTTGATCATATAACAGTGTTTCCCAAGGTGTTTTTACTTTTACAGGACATTCAGGCTGGTAATAGAAAAAAAATTACCAGACCAAACCAAATTTTACCAGACCGAAATGGCCAACACTCGCAAATGTGAACATATTAAACATGAGTACTATGATTTATGTCACAGAAATGAGAAAAGTTCGTTTTGCTGAAAGTAACTTCGGACAAAAAGTGCGGTCAACATTTCCCATAGCACAATGTCGGGTTGCGTCCCCTTTAAAATGGTGCCAATGTTGTTTGTTATTGAACGAAATTAAACAAATCTAGGCCTCAATAGTGAACAATACCATCATCATCAATGACTTTCTGATGAACTACATAAAATACTTTCTTACCGACTAAGAACAGATCGTGGCAGTATCAAAACATGAGAAATACAGTGGTAGACAATTACTGAATCGGTCGTCAGACTTTCGGTAAACATTATCGGACCATGCTGATTTTTACCGGCCATGTCCGACAATCCTTCGGAAAGACCGATATAAAGGCTAATAAATACTAGTATATTTTGATCTGAACGAAAGTCCTACAACACTCTGACTAGGCAATATATTGCTCGTTTTTCAGGTCGCAACTGCACTTAATGTATCTATGGTGAAATCAAGGGGTGCACCTCATTGGACCAACTTTTATTTAATTTTTTATGGGGGGGGGGGGTAAACAATCTTGTGGAATGTGGTGTAATTTAAAACATGTGCAAGTTATCAAAGTGTTCAACAGAAGAACAAATACATTTTTAGGGGTACAATGCCAAACCATACCCTTATGTAAATGGCCAGAAGGGTTTCTACTGTGAACCCTTTTTACATAATCATCATCAATTACACGGATGCTATCGGCGGCAGCCATGTCTAAACAATCAATGCCGAATAACATACAACAGGATATTTTCCCGCAACAAAATGTTCTTATTCAATATGTGAAGCATTTGAGATAAATGTCAATAATAAGTTATTTTATTACAAAAAAGTATTAAAAATTGAATTTCTAGCAAAATTCATCCAATTTTATTATTACAAAACTCAAAATAATTTTTTCTCCAATTTCAATGCGGAGTAATATTTGTGTTTGTTGCTAAGACCGATTCTATTATTCAAAGGGGGGTTTGTTATATTTTTGTATACTCTGTTTCGTATTTAATAAAAGCATGAACACAAGCAAGATGTTTAAAATTAAAATAGTACATAATCATCATTCGTACTTTACTATTTCTATGTTCAATTATGGAAAATAAATAGTTATATAAGTGCAAAATTTCCTTTACATTATTACCCTTTGTTTGTTTGGGTTCGTCCGATTCAATTTGATTGGTTGCTCTCAAGTTAGCGCCAGTTTATGAAGCATTTTCGCGGAATATTGGGTTATTGTTTGACATTTACTGGCAGGACATTTGGCGAACGTTGTAATTTTTTAAGCTTTTAACAAATTTTACGCAATTTTATTTACAACAGAAAAATGACGTCCGTCCAATCACCTAGAAAAATAAAAGAACATGGATCAAAACTGCAACAGACGAAAATTAATGACGAGAATGAGGTAAGTTTTGTGTTGTTTTTTTTATATTTTCATTGAAGATATTCGTAAATCTAATACAATGCCAAGTTGTGTGTAGAAATTTTTAAGTGTTTTTCTCTTTCTTCTACACGTAAAACATGTATATCACTATATGGCAGTAAAATAAAGTTGTTGGATCGTAAATTTATTTTGGCGCCAGTGCAGCTTCTTTTGTCTTGCTTTAAAATTAAACATATTATTACAACTTAGAATTCAGTCTTCGAATTTACTGGCCCGAAAATATTTATATAGATTCTATTGAAAAGATTTGGTAAAAGTCGCTGGTCCGAATCAATTTTCACTGGCCGTGGGCCGGACCACTGCTGAAGTTGATGACTGCTTATCCAAGGTTTTATATATTCAATTTCATGAACCCTCTTTTTTTTTGCACTCATTCTTGATTTTTGACCATTAAAGCTAATTTATGCATGTTGTAACATAGCTGCGTAACCGTAGCCCTTATGGTCCTTTGGCAGTTTTCTGATATTTGTAACAGAGCTGCTTTAACCGTTGTTTTAAATCTGTTGTTTTGATTGCATTTAAACGATCGTTGATGTTGTTTTTTATAACTTTCTTTGATTTTATTTTTTTTAAGCTATTAAATCACGTATGCTTGAAAGAAAATGCGGTGCCAAACTGTCTTGTTACCGGATTTCACCCTATCAAAAACTTTCTAAAATGCGCGGTGAAAATTTTGCGCACCTTTTTTGCAAATTATTGTCATGAAATCGGATCCGAGAACGATCAAACATATGTGTATCGTTTCGTTGGATATTTATCTACATTCTTCTATACTTACTTACCTATTAATATTCATTTCCAGCTCGTAATCATAACAACTGTCTCGATATTACCACAATGACGAGATGGCGGAACGAAGTAGGCGGGATCAGTTAATATCGAGACATTTGTTATGATAACGAGCTGGAAATGATTGTTAATATGTAAGTAAGTATAGAAGAATGTAGATAAATATCTCACGAAGCGAAATATATATGTTTGAACGTTCTCGCACACGATTTCATGACAAAAATTTGCAAAAAAATCGGTGCAACTTTTTCACCGAGCATTTTCGAAAGTTTTTGATAGGATCAAATCCGTAGCCCTGTGGTCTGCAAATATCAGAAAACTGGCCAAGGACCATAAGGGCTACGGTTCCGCAGCTAGTTGTAACAGAGCTGCTTTAACCGTTGTTATAAATAGGTACAAGAACAAGTATGTTTGTAACCTCTGTTCACAAAGTTGATATTTTTGTCATTCCTTAAAAAATAATATCTTTCAGATGCCAGTAAATAGCCATTCAAACAGAAAATTGAAAGTACTTGGAGACAGTCAAAAGCAGGTAAATAGTACATTATAAAGAAAAACTCTATATTTATTTTTGTAATAACAATTGTTCCTAAATTGTTTTTTAAATAGTAGTCAACTTTTGATAGTAATACATGTGAAAATGTTCAAATATGAAGTGGAAAAAGACATCTATTTATCTATTTTTAAATATATCAACTCAAACCTCTTCAATGAAGCTTGTGTGTGTCTATTGTTAAAAATATCTTTTTTCTATGAAATTGCATAGCAACCCGTGATTAGGATTAAAATTTTTATAATGGGACATTTTCTATTGACATTCAGAATTTAAATGGGTCATTCTTTGTAAATATTTCTGATTTCAATGGGACATTTTCAGATGGAATGTGATAAATGGCACATGGCCCCTCTAATCCCAATCACTGAGCAACATGTTAACTGACAACTTTGAATATTGATATCTTTCAAACTCAATTTTAGAGAAAACTTGCATGGTTTTTCTGGTTGTATGGAAGTCTCTAAAGTCATTTATTGATGCCCTAGATTGTCAACGCTGGAACGTGATTCTTGAGTTGAGCTCGATATAAGCAACTACTATTAACTTGTCATCCAATGTGAGAGAACATTTTCATTTTTTTTGTAAATAACTACTGTGCACAATTACTCTAAATCAAAATATTATTTTTGTGTGTCGTTTTTGTTCATTTATAAGCATTTGTGATAAAAATGTTTCATTGTATTTCCTGCTTGATATAAATTTTGAATTTGTTCGTCTTTAATTACAGAATATTATAAACAGTCAACAGAATGAGGTGAGGATTTCTTATTTAGCTTACTTGGTCAAAGACCAAGTTGGCATTACTTATTATCTTTTACTCTGAAAACCCATGGTCAATGTAAATGATCCCAACCTTGTGAAAATTGAATGTTTGTTGGATCTATTTTATGGTCTTGTGATGTCTGTTAACTGTTGATCTTTGACTGTCAAATCATATGAAACGAAACAGTAAATATGTGTTTACCAAGTTGCAAGTTTTAACTGATAACAATGTTCCATCCTGTCAGAAATGGCTTTGGCAAAAACAAATTTAAATTTGACAGGGAAACCCATATATTGCACATGCATCTTGATAAGTTCTGTGGCAAATTTTGCATGGGTTCCAAAATATTTTAAAACCGACATTGACAAGATTATTGAATACATGTATGTCTACATTATTCCTGATTAAAAATTTTTTTTTATAAATTGTTACAAGTTGTAAATATCTGAAAATTTTCACACTGTTGGCTATTTATCATGTAAGGGTGTTGCAGGTTTCATAGAGCCTTGTTTATTGTATTTACCAAGCTGTACACTAGAATTTGAACACCACCTAAATACAATTGTTTACTTGAAACAGGTAATCAAATCTGAATAACAATCTGTCCTTTTGTTTTATGCACATCATATATTTAAGTTGTATATGGTGTTATAGAATGACTTGCAGGATTTGCAGATTAGTTTTCCTGTAATTTTGTACATTTTTTGGGGTTGTTTTTATTAACATCAAACAATTGGTAAAAAAAATAAATTGTGCATCGAAGGAAAGTCGTGTTCCAGTATTTTTTCAATTTACATAATTGATAATGTCCTTTTATTGATGTTAGATCATGAAGCCAACAAAGCCAGTTATCATGAGGAAAAAAGAGGAAGAAGAGCCATTGTTGAAGGATAATCCACGACGATTTGTTGTCTTCCCCATTCAGTACCATGACATCTGGCAGATGTACAAGAAAGCAGAAGCCTCCTTCTGGACTGCAGAGGAAGTTGATTTGTCAAAAGATTTAGGGCATTGGGAAAACCTGAAAGATGAAGAGCGACATTTCATATCACATATTCTTGCCTTTTTTGCAGCTAGTGATGGAATTGTAAATGAAAACTTGGTATGCAATTTATAATAAATAAAAAAAATCTTAATCTTGTTTTTTTTTTTTTTTTGCATTAATTTATCTTGGATTTCATATGTAAGCATGTTCAATAGATGTATTTCACAATTTGGTATGAGAATTCATGATGAACTACAAAGTGTCACCTCTGATGAGTAAGATGTCTTTGTAATAAACATATTTTCGTTCACTTCAGTTACGTGACACATTTCAAATTATTTCATTTTCCAAAAAGAGTTTTGTCAACCAAACTATTAATGCCAACTCAGAGATTTTTCAGCTGCATAATGGCAAGAACAAGTTCATTTTAAATGCTCTAACAAATCTATTAATTAATGATTATTATATGTAAATAAGAACATTGACTAGTACAAAATGGACGTTTATAGGTTAAAGTAATTAAATAGAATAAAAATTTTAATGTTTGTCAAGAAGTTCTCCAATATTTTTTCTAACATGCTACAATTCATAATTATTTAAAATTCAGGTTGAGAACTTCAGCAAGGAAGTACAGGCTACAGAAGCCAGATGTTTTTATGGTTTCCAGATTGCCATGGAGAACATTCATTCTGAAATGTATAGCTTACTCATTGATACCTACATCAAAGAACCAACAGAGAGGTAAAATTATTACTAAGAAAACCTCTATACTTTTTTTTTTTTTTTTTTATATACCATTGACAAAAATGACTCAAATTGGATTAAAATAATTACTCACAACACAATCTAACAACAAGTATATTGCCACAATTCATTTATTTCAACAAATTAAACACTCTTTACTACTTTAATAAAACTCTCTTTCAATCAGTTGTGCATTATCACGATTATGATTGCTTTTTTGATAAACTTTACCAAAAAGAAGCCAAGCATCTGAGGTTCCGCCTTTGAGACCAACAGAGGAAGCCTTCAGTCAAAATACTTGGCAAGAATTTTGTCAAATTTGGCGAGCCCTGTCACTTTATCTGAATGCATTCTTGAAAATTATTAACAACGACCAGGTATTTTAGAACGTCATTGTTATGTATATATATCTCTTATGGTTGAAGGTTCAATATTCTTCATATTTGTTTTTCAGAGATTATCTGTTTAATGCTATTGAGACAATGCCATGTGTAAAAGAAAAGGCAGATTGGGCCATTAAATGGATCAATGAAAGTAATGCAGCATATGCAGAGAGAGTTGTAGCTTTTGCAGCAGTAGAAGGAATTTTTTTCTCTGGTAGTTTTGCAGCTATTTTCTGGCTGAAGAAAAGAGGAATTATGCCTGGTCTTACTTTCAGCAATGAGCTTATCAGTAGAGATGAGGTAAGAAATATATATTCTTAAGGTTAATTCTGTCAATAGAATGAAATGCATAAATTTATGTCAGATTTGTTTGGAGGCCCATATACTTTGTCTTTCAATGTCATGAAAATGTATCTGCCGTATTATGTTTGTCTTGCATAACTGTATCACCGACTACCAAAATTGTCACCCGATTTTATGGAAAAAATTTGATCTGACGGATGCAAAGAACATCTTCATTCAGTTTTCAACAAGAAACCCAATTTTATATGGAAAAATAAACTGAATAAATGTCTGGCTTGGCGGAAAACGGACCCACCTAAAAGTTGATTGTCCCTGAATGTAGAAACCTGCTCTGGTTTAATTTATTCTAGACTTTATTTTTTTGTTAATGTATTTACTTTCTAGTTTATACATAGGTCTTTCATTTGCTGGAAAACAATTTGTAAATCAAATTTCTTGTATTACAGGGACTTCACTGTGATTTTGCCTGTTTAATGTACACTCATTTGATAAATAAACCATCACAAGAAAGAGTATATGACATTATCAAAGATGCTGTACGAATTGAACAGAAATTCCTCACAGAAGCTTTACCATGCAACTTAATAGGAATGAATTGTACTCTAATGAAACAATATATTGAATTTGTTGCCGATCGTCTCCTGGTTGAACTTCACTGTGATAAGGTATGGATATTTTTTTACAAACTAAATGCATTGTGCTCTCTCATCAAGAAATATGTGCAAAACATTAGAATTCATTTAAGAAAATAAAAAATTGTTTTTTGTGATAATCAATGTTAACGTGATAAAATCGTTGCAAAAATTGATTTCGATCTTATGAAAACATTTTTATTGGCGAAACTGGAATCAGTAATGACAACACAACCGCAATAGTAAAATCAAAATAGCTTGCTGTAAATTTACACCTTTAATGTGTCTGTTTAGCCCACTTTGTCTTTGCCTTAATATTTTTTCACCTACTTGCCGCAAAGCCAAATTTGGAAGAAAAATATTCTATTTATTCAAACAAATTCATAATTTTCACCTGTCCGAATATAGTTTTCCTTGTCTTGTCTGTGGGCATGTGGGTTAGCGCAAAGACTGCACTTTGTCATTATAGAAATTTGTCTAGTAATGGCTAAGGGGGAAACGATTCACCGTATGTACCAAAATCACGATTATTTTGGGGACGGTTCGGTTCATGATATGTGGAGGCCGCTTACGATACAAACAATATGATGCTCATTTTTTTGGGGGGGAAAGGGTAGTGTTGAACTTCCGCTTTCTTCTTTTGGTGATCATTTAATTAATATTTTGAGAAAAGTGAATCGATTAATTTACGCTTTTAAAATTAATTAATGATATATCAAAAATTAATGATTTACGCTAGTACGTAAGCGACCTCATTAGAAAAAAAACATTGCAGGGGTCGACTTTTTTTTTTTTTTGAACAACCGGCCCGAGAAAGGGGGGTTTCTGTTTACTGTTAGTTGGTTTAGGGCTCTTGGAGCTTTAGCTCCTTCAGAATTTTGTGGGTTTTTCTGACCATTGAACTTAATTACATTAACTTTGTGGGATTCTGATTTTTCATGCTGGTTTACACTCCCTTTCAGCCGCTAATGCCATTCTGCAATCATGGATAAGTTGTGGTCCAGGACGGAATAACAGACCTAGCGAAATTCCTGAGACTTGTCTGACATTCGGTCAGACAAGCTGAAATCTTGTGTCTGACCGAATTCAAGTTTGTCGGACCGGATAATTTTTCTGATCAAAACTGATTGAATAAAGGATATTTCTAACCAATGTGGCTCAATGAGTTAGGTAGTTGGATTACCTAACAACTCGTACAAGCCTATCATCAATGCAGCGTGGGTTCTCGCCCAGCTTTATAAATTACAAAAAAGGTTGCACTCTACTCGCAGCCGCAAGTGATAAAGTTTACCAGTTGCTTGCCCATGTTCCTCTCCGGGTACTCCGGCTTCTTCCACCACTAAAATTGGTTGCCATGCTATTGCTGAAAGTGGTGTTAAGCAACAAAAATCAAAATCTAACCAATGACTTTTATTTATTTTATTACTTTCAAACATTTTAAGGACAAATTCCTCTAGATCTTTTGAACAAGTAATGTTTGGTGTTCCTATTCCCAGAAATCTTTCAATTATCTCTACTCTGAAAAACGAATGTAAATGGCTTCCTGCTCATCACCAGAGGTACATTTGTATCTGTCATGAAGGAAAAGAAAGATCTTCCCAACATACTAAATATATAAAAAAAAATGTGCTTGCAATTGTTTTATTTTTTTGTGCAAACGAGCATGTTTATAGCTAAAACACACTAAACAAATTATTTTTTTATTTCAATATTCCGTTTTTGTTGTGGGATGGAACATCCGGTAGCGTCGATCTTTTTGCCATGATGGGTTAAACTCAAGGTCTTTTCTTTTAGGCTTCGTAGTTACTTCTTATTACCTCTGCCGATATTTTATGTTTTAGAGCTTTTCCCAGACACACATTTTCCATCATTCAAAGCATGTTTCTTTTTTTTCAAACCGAAAATTATTTTTAATGAGTCACTTCTGCTCATGTGTAAAAAAGTAAACTCCGAAATCGATGTCGGACATCTGGTCCGGAAAAAATACGACTTGTCTGACAAATTTCGCCACCTCTGGAATAAATACACGTTTTCTTTTTTCCGTTTCATACTCTATTTTTTTCGTTATTTGTAATTTCGACTTTACGTTTATACTATCCCTTTTATAGTTTTTGCATCCGGTAATGAAAGTGCCGGTTTTAGGCAAATTTAAAAGACAAATAATACACCTTTAAATTCAAAGAAAAACAAAAAGATCGCTCCATTGGATATTATTTACAAACACATGCTTAGCTCCTGTTTTACGTGCCATTCATGCCTAATGGCGATGTCGTAATAAATGTACCCATAAGTCATAGTGATTTACTATTTCCGTTTGAGTCGACAGAAAGCAGCGAGTAGTGGGAAAGTAATATAACGACTGGATTATTCGGGTTATGTTATCGGTCGATATTGAATGACACGGAAGTACAAAAAATCTACCGGTTGGAAGAAACGAAAATTGCTGGCCAAAAAAAGTGGCTGTAGAATATGATCTTTATTCAGTTTGACTGGCCCGACCGTAAATATACTGGCAACAGGCCAACGGTTACGTCGAACACTGTCATGTCGAGTGAAGGAATAGTTAGTTTCCTATAATACATATCGTTTGTGGAAAAAGTGTATCGTTACACCCCTAGTAATGGCTTGCTATTTAATCTGTATTTTTCCTTAAAACCTGACATTTTATCATGTTATGAATGTTTTCCTTTCTTTTCAGATTTACAATGTAGAAAATCCTTTTGACTTCATGGAACAGATATCATTAGAAGGAAAGACAAACTTTTTTGAGAAGAGAGTTGGAGAATATCAGAAGATGGGTGTAATGTCAGGAGGTGGTGATACCCATTCATTTACATTGGATGCCGATTTCTAAATTTATCTCGTTTTGCTTGAACTCTTGTTTTTTTTATAGATCTCCGTTTAAATTATTTTATTTCATTAGAATTAATTTTTGCCCCGTTTTAAGTTTGTAGAATGTGAAAAATGGATTTTATTTTTTTTTAGAAATCAATATTTTTAATTATGAATGTATCTAGTTTTGAATGACGTTCTTCTGTTTTTTTATTATGCAATTTCATGCCACTTGTTAAATGATCATTTTTTATTTCATGCTTCATTTTTATCATCAATTTTTAATCATTTTAAATGTTCATGGCTATTTTGTATACCTCTTGATTTGTGCAATGTTTTATAGAAATACAGAACAACATAATGTAGAATGTGAGAATATGAGAGTGAAATGATATTAGATGGAGAATGTGTGTGCTATAGTTGTCCCCAATACATATTGTTTTATTTATTTCTTTGTAATAAAATATAAATATAACTATTGTCTTCCTAACGTGCCCCTTATACTTAATAGGTTGTGGTTGGTTTGGTTTATGGACAACACCCCTTTCAAAAATATTTCAGTTATATCATGGCAGTCAGTTTTATTGGTGGAGAAAACCTGAAGTACCAGAGGCAGAGATTACCAAACATGCCGGTCTGACGGATAAATCCAGAAATACATTGGTTTCCATAGGACTGACTCCTGTATAGAATACTGGATTTGTTATATAAAAGAGCCCTTTTGATCTCCAATTTGTCCATAATTTATTTTGATTAAAACTACAAGTGAAATGTCAGATCAAAAGTCTTTTATTGTATCATTATTATTCCTTTTCTTTCCGTGGACCATGAACTTGTCCACGGCAGATCTCAGGAACTAATGGACAGAATTTCATGAAACTTGGTGGAGTTATAGATCTATGTTTCTAGTTGGTCCTAAAGTTTTTAGCTTTGTGGTAAAGGGGGTCAAAAGTCATTTTGAGGGGTTCAAAGGGGGTGGGGGTTACTATAGAATCCTATGGAAAGTTGAAATTTCGTACATTAATGTTGATAACTTCTAAATGGATAATGATAGACATCAAATTTGACATAGGAATGAGTCACCATTAGAGGAGCAATTCTGTGTTGTCAAAATTTTCAAAATGGCTGCCGAAATACTGCACAAATAATGGGCGGTAAAAATTCAACATTGTCTGATATCATCAAAATTTGATATCCCGACATTGAAAATTTTTTACAGGTCGCCATTTTCAAAATGGCTGCCACAAAATTCAACATTGTCCAATATCAAAATTTGATATGTGGGTAGATAATGATGTCCCGACATGTGAAAATGGCATCGCCATCGCCATTTTCACATACTGCAAAAATTCAACATTGTCCAATATCGTCAAAATTTGATATGTGGGTAGATAATGATGTCCTGACATTGAAAAATGTCTACCAGTCGCCATTTTCAAAATGGCCGCCACAATTCAACATTGTCCAATATCATCAAAATTTGACATGTGGGCAGTGGGAGCGCCAAGCACCATTTCCGTACCTCCACTCATGTTACGTATTGTTCAAGGGAGAATACTCCAATATTGGTATAGATGGTGCTCGCGGCACTTCACGTCATTTATTTGTTTACGTTAGATGTGTGTTTTTTTATGAAATAAAGTAGAAAAAGTAATAAACTATGCATATTTTTTAATTTGTTGGTATCTTCAGTGTTGTCAGTAAAATTTTGAATAGGCGACAGAGAAATGAGGCGGGTGTCTGAGGGCCTTCTTTGACCCCTGATGCTAAAACAGTGAAATATCCTGCATTCTGGGCATTACCTGGGGCTAAAATTACTTTACTTCCTGTCCTATGTTGCGGATATTTTACTAAATGTTTGGTGCGCACGCACAATTTTATAAATAGCAACTAAATATATACTAAA
This sequence comes from Gigantidas platifrons, assembly GCA_002080005.1. Lineage (NCBI taxonomy): Eukaryota > Metazoa > Mollusca > Bivalvia > Mytilida > Modiolidae > Gigantidas > Gigantidas platifrons. Next base: position 74,869 of record MJUT01045842.1, on the reverse strand, counting down.
GGGGATTTCAAAACGGGAACTGATATAATAGATAACGTTGATTTATATGCCGGCAAAATCCATAATTGATTAATTATACGATGTAATAATTGATATACTATTTGAATATGGATTTTTCTGTCACATTTTTTTTACTCATTGAAAATAGCCGGCAGGAAAAGGACAATCGCCGGCTTTTAACGACATCACTGATCTTGAGTATGTTTACTATATGATTAAATTGTACTGAACATTAACTGAAATGTATATCTTATAAACGGCTTTGAAAATCGGAAATTGCTTTGATGTTTTTGGAAATAAAATTATGGCCGGTAAATACCCTGGTCTAATTATAACTGACTATTAAGCATCCTATTGGTTGTTTAAATATAAAATTATCAAAAATAGATATAAAAAGTATAAGAGATTCCAAAAAAATGCATAATTACCCATCATTCATTGCAAATATGCTAGAGAGGCTGTGTGTAGAAAGGTTAAAATCTATGTTGTTTACATCGAAACTACAGAAAACGGTTTTATAAGATCTTTAACTCACTTTAAATGTTTTTTTTATTTGTTTTACAGTGGATCTGGATTCTGGACACATTCATATTTAACAATTGTTCAGTTATTTATATATATTTTTAGAACAATTACACCATAATTTCCATAAACAACGCAAGAATGGCAAGATGTGATCAAGTAAATGGCCATGTACACTGTTTTGTGTTTATGATATAAGTTTTATTTCCGTCTTGTTTATTATTGTAATGAAGAAAGATTTCTTCACTTCCAGTTCCATAGCCAAACTTTTTGTGTAATTTCTTGAGCAACCTCATGATCAAAGAAACAAACAAATGCTTTAAATTGTCAATCAAGACGCCCACAATGTCAATGAGCAGTATAATCAATAAAAATCACAATTGATTCACATAATATTTTTTTCATTGGATAGGACCTGGGACTATTATAATAGTCCCAGATAGGACAATACAAACAAAATTAAAAAAAAAA
>MJUT01045842.1:56672-70682 GCA_002080005.1 Gigantidas platifrons | reverse complement strand
CCAACAAAAACTACCACACACATAAAATAAAAATCACTTGTTGAGGTCTTGTGTTCCAAAAACATGCAGAGGTAGAATTTAAACCTGGTTTGACATTAGTCAGGTGTACAACACGCTTCATTAGCATGGATCGGCCGGAGCTCCCACTGAACCTGAATAAAATTTGAACTACATCCACGATTTTTTTTAATGAGACCAGAATATAACTCAACTTTGTTGACGATGTTTAAATACGATAATTAGGTAACCCCAAGTCCACATTTGTTCAGCAAGTTCGGAATAGGGAATACATTACAAAGGTCTCAAAATGCTAAAAATGACCGAAAATGAACCACGACTTCAAACCCAAATTTATAAGTGGAGCAAGCAAATGACGGGTTTGTTTAATTAACAGACCTTCCTTTATGTTTATTCTTTCGATTTAAATATATTTCAACCTTCATCGGTTTTGAGGACGCATTTGTGTCAGTCAACTGCAGACCAGGGTATTACCCACCATATTTTTATTGACATCTGGCGTCATTTGATATTTCTAATATTTCGAGCAGTTTTGTACATGTTTTATTGGTTAAGTTACACCAAGCACATGATCATTAACAAAGTTACGATGAATATTGTGATCAAATTAATTCAGATGTTGCTTATTTTTGTATTTGAAATACGGCCTCGCGATCGTTTACAAAATGACAGTGACGCCATGACGGTTCTTATGATTATCGCCCTTTCCCCACGTGACTACAGATCGGAACTCTTCAATGTCGGCGGCTTTCCCACTGGGTAGATAATGATGTCCCGAATTGATTCTCGACATTGAAAAATTTCTACCGGTCGCCATTTTCAAAATGGCCACCACAATACCACACAAATTCAACGACATTTCATATGTGGGTAGATTCTCGACATTGAAAAATTTCTACCGGTCGCCATTTTCAAAATGGCTGCCACAATACCGCACAAATTCAACATTGTTCAATTTCAACGAAATTTCATATGTAGGTAGATTATGATGTACGGAATTGATTCCCGACATCGCAAAATTTCTACCGGTTGCCATTTCCAAAATGGTCACCACAATACCGCACAAATTCAACATTGTCTGATTTCAACGACATTTCATATGTAGGCAGATTATGATGTCCTGAATTGATTCATGGCATCAAAAAATTTCTACGGGTCGCCATTTTAAAAATGGCTGCCACAATACCTTACAATTTCAATGAAATTTCATATGTAGGTAGATTATGATATCCTGAATTGATTCCCGACATCGCAAAATTTCTACCTGTCTCTTCAAAATGTCGGCCACAATACCACAAAAAATCAAGCTCAGAATTTGTCACAATGCAGTGTTCATTTAAACCTGTTGTCAGTGGCCGGTTTGGGAGACTTCATAATCGTTAGATTATAATCATCTTATTATTCTTCTTCTCTTTCTTTGGCACATGAACTTGTCCACAGCAGATCTCAGCAACTACTGGACAGAATTTCATGAAACTTGATGGAGTTATAGATCTATGTTTCTAGTTGGTCCTAAAGTTTTCAGCTTTGTGGTAAAGGGGGTCAAAAGTCATTTTGAGGGGTTCAAAGGGAGTGGGGGTTACTATAGAATCGTATTGGAAAGTTGAAATTTCGTACATTAATGTTGATAACTTCTAAATGGATCATGATAGAGACATAAAATTTGACATGGTGATAAGTCACCATTAGAGGAGCAATTCTGTGTTTTCTAAATTTTAGAGATGGCTGCCAAAACACTGCATAAAAGATGGGTGGTAAAAATTCAACATTGTCCGATATCATCAAAATTTGATATGTGGGTAGATAATGATGTCCTGACATTGACAAATTTCTACCGATCGCCATTTTCACAATACCGTACAAATTCAACATTCTCCGATTTCAACGTCATTTCATATGTTGGTATATTATGGTTTTCCCGACATTGACAAATTTCTAGTGGTCACCATTTTCAAAATGGCCACCACAATACCGCACAAATTCAACATTGTCCGATTTCAACAACATTTCATATGTGGGTAGATTATGATGTCCCGACATTGAAAAATTTCTAGCGATCACCATTTTGAAAATGGTCGCAAAAATTCATCATTGTCCGATATCATCAAAATTTGATATATGGGTAGTTAATGATGTCCCGACATTGAAAAATTCCTACCGGTCGCCATTTTCAAAATGGCCGCCACAATACCGCAAAAATTCAACATTGTCCGATATCATCAAAATTTGATATGTGGGTAGATATTGATTCCCGACATTGAAAAATTCCTACCGGCCGCCATTTTCAAAATGGCTGCCACAATACCGCAAAAATTCAACATTGTCCGATATCATCAAAATTTGATATGTAGGTAGATTATGATGTCCTGAATTGATTCCCAACATCGCAAAATTGCTGCCGATTGCCATTTTCAAAATGGTCACCACAATACCGCAAAAAACCAAGCTCAAAATTTGTCACAATGCAAAGTGTTCATTTAAACCTGTTGTCAGAGGCCGGTTTGGGAGACTTCATAATCATTAGATTATAATCATCTTGTTTATCGTTCTTCCATGCTATGATGAAGTTCAAGGACATTGACAAAATTAAAGTCGCAATCTAAGAACCGCTTTAATGAACGAAAATATAGATATTTTAAATATAAGAACAAGAATCAAACACGTAAAAATTATTGGATATCAATTTGGTGCCAAATTTAAACTTGTCTTTCGTGCAAAATACGATGGAGGACTTGATTTAGGCTTTTGGGAAATTTTGAAATGGACAAATATTACAAGCTTTTTCCTGATTAAGACAAATGGTTGAAAAGATCCACTAAAATTTTTATTTCTCTGTGAATTTAAATAAAATACTTTGCTTTATTTATATGAAGAAAAAACAATTTACAAAATGTTGACTTCAAAGCAGACTTGTTTTAACAATGTTCAGAAAAAAATATATATATATATACAGTTAATTTGCGTTGCTAAAACAAGAAATGGAAAATTGATTTAGGCTTTTGGGAAATTTTGAAATGGACAAATATTACAAGCTTTTTCTGGATTAAGACAAATGGTTTAAAAGATCCACTAAAATGTTTATTTCTCTGTGAATTTAAATAAAATACATTTGTACTTTGCTTTATTTATATGAAGAAAACAAAATTTACAAAATGTTTACTTCAAAGCAGACTTGTTTTAACAAACAATGTTCAGAAAAAAATATACAGTTAATTTGCATTGCTAAAACGAGAAATGGAAAATTGGTAGCCCTTGGTTGAAAGCAACCACTGCAGAAAATGCTTGATATTTTTTCGGTCCTGTGAAATTCTGTTCGGTCTGGTGAAATGGGAGTCTTTACCAGACCGGATGTCTGGTAAAGTGAGACAGACTTTGGTAATCTATGAAGTACCTGCCGCAAGTCGCTGACAAACTTTATTACATAATGTTGTATTGAGTACACCTCGCCATGAACGGGGTTCAAACTTGCAACTTTAGTGGTGATAGGCACTGACTGTACAGGTAGTTGTTAATCCAACCCCCATATGATTACGTCCTTGATAGCCCTTACTTCCATACATGTTATTTTTTGTGTGTGTATTTTCAATGACTTGAGGCGAGACATGGTTGTTCATTTTGTTGATATTGGTGGAATTGTTGACCAATGCTTTTCATAAAATGTTAAGATTATACACCATCTTGAGATTAATTATCGAGTACTTGAACTTTCCAAACCATACAGAAATTCATTCAGTGAATGGTTTATATTAAAGTGATCAAAAAGTAAAAAACATTTCTATTTTCCATAGCAGATTATTAATATTTTTACATTTGTGAAATATTTTTTTAAGGATCAGGCAAACTGTGACCATCGCCATGTTTGTAAACTTTCCAATTTCAGCCTTTTTCTCACAAACCACTACACCTTGACTTCTGATTGGTGAAAAATTAGAAATCTGAAATTTGGTTTAATTAATCCTTGGTGTTCCCTTCCAAAATTGTAACCAGAAAATAGCAATCAAACCCAAAATGGTTATGGTGTTTAATGGCACTTTCAACAATATGTCCATTATATCCTGGCAATCTGTTTTATTGGTGGAGAAAATCACAGACCTGTCTCAAGCCACTGATTGACTTTAAGACATGTATCTAGTAAACCTTGCCCGAGTGGGATTCGGAATCAGTGTTAGCGGTGATAGGTACCGATTGTATAGCTAGTTGTAAATCTACCTACCAGACAACCCCTCAAACCCAAGTGTTTATATTAAAGTGATCAAAAAGTAAAAAACATTTGTATTTTGCATAGCAGATTATTAATATTTTTACATTTGTGATATATTATTTTAAGGATCAGGCAAACTATGACCATTGCCATGTTTGTAAACTTTCACATTTCAGCCTTTTTCTCACAAACCACTACACCAATTGAACCAAGCAAGTGCTACTTGGATAGTTCTCGACATTTTCAGGAATGACCCTGTTTAAAGGGGTGTCAGAAATCAACGATGCCACAACAGCAAGATAGGAAGGACCCTATGGTAATTTTTGTTTACCTCTAAATAAAACTAGTAGATTGAAACCAATCTACACGAATTGTCATTGGATGGTACTTTACAAAATTGCTATTTATGAGTGGATTGACAATTGATGCAAGACGGGATTCTATGGGAAAATGAATAAAAAAAATATAGATGAGATTTAATCTCAATTTAGCAAGTCTGATGACTCCCTACAATACTAGCGATAATGTCTGTCTCAAGCTTCTTATCTGTCGTTCTATATGTATTATTCCATCTTGTAGTATGAAAGCTAACAATGATGCCCATACATACATTCTGTAATTGATAAACATTAATGTAAATATTTATAGAGTAAACAAAAATCCTGTTGGCTGTAAAACTTTTATTTCCAATTATTCTCTAACATAGCAATTATTTAAACTGTCAACATATAAATGTATGGTTCATAGCATAAGTATACATTTCATAACCTTGTATAATTGAGAAAATAACATATTTGTTCTTCTTTTTTTTTTACTTTTATATTCTGACAAAAATAATCTTAAAATATTACCATAAATAAACTAACAAGGTGATAATCTAGTAGAATCATGGATATGTAAGTCTATGTGTCACTTGCATATAGCTAAAGGTTCGTATAGTCTTAATAAATGCTGAACTGAAAGCAACAATGAAGTTTATATCATTAAAAAAACACAGTTCTTGGTAAAGTTCTTTAGTGTTTATCATGGTAGTTTGACAACATCTTTTTGAATGTTGTATTATCACATAATAATAAAGAAATTTAGAACACCAAAATAAATTTCCAATCGGCTGAAATAAAAAAAAATGCTTGATAAAGGATCAAATAATGAATAAATCATTCATGTACATTTTGGATTCAAACAGTTCTGAAAAGAATTAAAAAAATACATTTCCTTGTACTCCAATTTTAAAATATGTGCCATATACCTGTTCCCACTCAAAATTTTTACTATATATTTCATATAAACACATTTTTTCAAAAAATTGTCCTGAATTTATTTCTTGTCCGATTTTATGAAATTTTTTACTATTAAACTCAGATATACCTGCAGTTTGTTCTGGTAATTTTTAAATATTTTTATGATTCATTTTTTTTCTTTTTTCTTTCAGAAATTATGATTTAAACACAAATATTAATGTTTAACGTCATTATTCCCTATATACCTATGTTATTTTTGAACACAAAAACTTAAATGTGTCTTTAAATCGTGATTTCTCCAAAAGTATTAATCATAAAATTATTTCAAAATTCTCAGAAAAATTAGCAACAAATTCTGAGATTATTGGTGTAAACGTCATCAAAATCAGACCAGAAATGACTTCAGGATATTGATTTGAAAAAATGTGGTTTTATATGAAATATATAGTAAATTATTTGAGTGGGAACAGATATATGGTGCATAACTGTATGTTACTTACTCCCAAAGACTATTAAATTATTTGTCTTTCCAATCTTGATTTTGAGCATACTTGATGAAGTTTATTCCAGAAAAATGTTGTGCACACTAAATTTGATATCTACGATTTTATTCCGTGAAGGGTGTCTTACTTGATACAATCAGCATAAACTGCATCATGTGATCATTCATGTAAATCTTTGGTTCAAACAGTAAAATTATTTCTGAAAAGATTTCTGTGATGGATTGTGTATGGGTGACTGATGAATTTAGATACACACCAAAATAAAAATTTGGAAGAAAACCATCCAAGTCTCATATCTGTCAAGGTTAGTTATATTTGGCAGTGATCGTGTTGGATTATTTTTTTGGGGGGGATGCAAACAAGTAACAAATAGCAAAACATAAATTTTTTGTCATCCAACATAGATAAGCCTTCTAGTAATCATATTGTATTTCTGGCATAAAACAAATAAATAACAAGATAAAACAATCAACAGATCATTTCATTTAAATTCATCAAGTGGTAAGATTATTAAATTTCAGTAAGTTTTTTTTACTCTTCTTCAGACAATAATGGTGACATTCTGATGATTATTACCCAACATACTGCAGACTAATCAATCTATCACTACCAATACAGTTTTTGAGAAATATAGCCAATTCTGTGCATTCTTAAAATTGAATATATAGTACATGTACATGTATATCAGGGTGTTGTCCAACTTGTGAACTCGTTCCTGGACCAGCACCCTACATTTTGATTCGATCCACAACATTTAAACACTTGTTCATGACCCCTCCGACAACATTAATGACTACATAAGCCACTTCAGATGCAACAATATTTCTTGAAAATAAGTAAAACATGTTTTAGCCAATCAGAGACAAGGTCATTTTAATTGAATTTAAAATTGCTCTGAAATGTAAAAATCCTGAGAGAACATTTTTGGCAAGTCATGTGACAAGTAACTTGGCATGCAGATGTTCTGGGGAAGAAGTCAATAATGTCTCGTCAAGTAAGAGACTATGTAGCCATCTTGGGTTTAAAATTGTTCTGAAAAGTAACAACACTGTCTGTTGACTTGGCATGCAAGTAGTTCTGGAGAACAAGTAGAAAATTCTACAGCCAATCGGAGGCCAAAGTGGCCATTTTGGATTTAAAATTGCCCTAAAAAGTAACAACACTACTCTAGGGGAAAATCTTTAGAAATTCTGGTTATTTGGCATGCAGAAGTTCTGGAGAAGAGGTCTACAATATCTCGGCCAATCAGAGGCCAGGGTGGGTTACCATTTTGGATTTTAAATCTTGTTTAACTAAATTTTAAGGTACATCATGGGGAGAACAAGCTACATGTTGATGAGATGGAAGATGACGTCAGCTTTGTACTAAACATACTTTGTTGGATTTTTGGCCATCATACAGATACAATTTTGAAAGGCAACCATTCAGCCCTGTAGTTTTAAAGTGCATATTCGAATTTGAAAAGGTATTTACTGATGGACTAACAGGCATCACATGATGACAAAAGAGCGATCACAATTTCATTATGTAAGTTAAAAAGCTGTAATGATCCCATTTGATGTGCAATGATGAAAAAAAAAACATTTTCAATATATAAATAAATTACTTAATAAAAGCAAAACGCACAAAATTATAAAAGTAACACAAAAACTTTGGCAAACAATATCACAGATACAAAAAGGCCAAAAATAAAGTTAGTTTTCATTAAGTAACAGTAATTTTACAATAAATCATACTTCCTATATAGCAATATACACAACTAAATTTGTTCTTGGCCTAGCAATAATAACAAAAATAAATATATTTATACATTCATAAATAAAAAAAACTCAAACAAAGCTTTAACAAGCAAAACATTTCAACAAGATTCAACTCTATAAAAATCAAAGACATTTTTATTTTATTTTACATTTCAATTAAAAGTCTTTGTTTTAAATGAATCATATAAGATTTTTCTAAAAATAGAAATGTAAACATGTACAATAGACCTTATCCACATTCTCGATTTGACTAAAAATTTTAATTTTTAATACCTTTTTTCATTCAAGTTATTTCCCTTACAATGGGCAAAATGGTACCCAGTCTAGCAAAAGCATTGGAAAGGACAACAAATTTGAGTATACTTTTCTCATAATTTGTAGATACCAGGGTATTTGAACCTATTAAAAAAATCAGAAGATAATTTTTAAAGCAAATAGAAAATTCATAAGTTGGTACAACATTAAAATTTGAACAGATTATAAAAAAAATATATGTTATTTTCATTGAACTTTGTATGATGAAAGAATACCCTTTTGCTCATCTTAAAGGGAAATAACTCCTGTAAAATGTATAATTTTAGAATCAAAGTCTGAAATGTGTAAATGATCTATTAGTCAAATGCTCCTTTAATTGATTTTGACTAGACAAATAGAGGTAAATATATGACCTTATTTTACCATCGATATGAAACAATACATAGAGAATAATACATGGCAAAATCCGTATTGTATGCCGTATCATCCCGAGATACCAATATCATCCAGAGGGCCTTTAGGCCCGATGGATGATATTGGTCGAGGGTGATATGGCATATGATACAGATTTTGCCATGTTTTATACACTTTACCATATATTTAAACAGGAGAGTATACAGGGTAGGGGTATGATAAAGGGTAGGCATCTGGCACTTTATCAAATATTCAAAACTATTGTATTTACCACTAAATATATGATAAATATTAATAACTGCTTAGCAGATCATATCACATTAAGACAAATATTTTCTTTAATAAAACACCACTGATGAAATTCATGCAAAAGAAATAATTTATTTCACAGGCTTTCTTACCCTTTATTGTCAAAATATAATCATAAAGACCCGTTTTATTTTCAGATGTCAAACTGTTTTTCCCCTCTGAAAGAGTTCCCTGAGGAATCCCAGGGTATAGAAAGAAGTAATAATTTCTCTGCATCAGGGTACAACCTCTCAAAAAGGGATACCCACTAATTCTGTGGTATCAAACAAATACACAGATCCCCCTTAGCACAGAAGATAAGGAGAATGCTATGTAAAATAAACAAATCCCCTTTAGCACAGGACATAAGGGGAATACCATGTAAAAGACAATATACAGTTATTAAATGGGAATGCAGGCAATAGACCAGAATATTTGGCCTGAGATACTGGAAATAACCTATGGTGTTCTATTGCCTGAGGCCAACGACCGAGGGCAATAGAACACCATGGGTCATTTCCAGTACCGAAGGCCAAATGTTCTGGTCTATTGCCCTGCATTCCCATTAAATAACGGTTTTATTATCTTATAAAATTATTTCTTAGCAGAAAAAAATAAAACTGGATTTATACTTTTACTTTACTTCAACATCAATTGCTTGATAAACAATAAACAATTCTGAACGAATGAAACAGTCTGAAGAAATTCTGAATTAAACGTTTCAAAGTCACAAATTAAAGAATATTTTACAATTATGACACACAAAAAAACAGTTTGAAAATCATTCAGTTTTAGTTAAATTTTTTTTACACCAGTAAAAGAAGTTATTTTTTTATTCTTTTTCTTTTTATTTGTTATTAAAATTTTGAAAGTTTTCTAAATAGAATATTTTCAACATAAAAATTATTAAAATTTCTTCAATAACGTGACCAAATCTGCTACTGTCATGTGTTCCATTTCATGAAAATCTACAGATTTTTCCGAACAGTAAGCCTTCACAATGTTCAATGCAGTTTTCATAACATTCTTGGTATTCTTGGTGTTCTCGTCTGGTAAACAATGTCTGAATCACCAAAATGTTTTAAAACCGGTTCCGGACATTTTCCGAACAATTCCAAGTTTTCATCGGGCAATAGACAATCTACAGTTTGACCGGGGCAATAGACTGCACGCGCTTAATCAATGGTATAAGGAACATTTGAAAAAATAGTTGAAAATATTACATTACTAAATAAAACGTAAAAAATAATTTTATAAGGTAATAATATACAATTAATGACTTTTAATGAGGTGGATACAAGGATTTATTAACCCAAGAATATTATATTTACAGAGGCCCCTTAGGGCCGAGGTAAATATATTATTCTTGGGTTAATAAATCCTGGTATCCACCGAATTGAAAGTCATTAATTGTTTTATTATATGACACATTTTATATGTTGATTTTACCCTTAAAATAAGCTTTTATCACGACGTTTTCTTTAGTTTCGTATGGTGCAAGACGTTGGAATGTTATATTCACTGCACGTTACGTCGCGTGAGGTGATTATAACGTTTTATCAAAGAACGTTTCTAGGGACGTCAGCTAATCAGATAAAAGAAATATTTATAGTCATATAATAATTTATAATATCTCCTAATGAGCACCCATTTGTAAGAAGTGGTTGTCGATGGCCTGGTTAAATTTCAATCAAAAACCCAGATTCCTAAAATTCATAAAACAGGTATAGATTGGTAGTATATTGGAGGTTGATGTGACACAATTATTGTGATTAAAATAACAACATTTTATGGTTACTATAAAATACATAAACATTCTGTATTTACTAAAAAATAAATTGATGTGGAGAAAATTGAGATCGACAAATACCATACAACCGGTCATTTTGATACATAATATTCCTGAATCATCAAATGAATTTCATCAGGAAAAATTCATAAATATGCATAAAATTTAATAATTCTGATATTTAATGGGTTGTCTATTGGAGGAGAGTATAATTGAATGAATTTTACCGAAGCAAAAAAAAATCAAATCAAATAATGACACAATGAATTTGTACACAATATTTTGTGGTATGACTACAATGTATTTTAAACTATTTCAGATATAACATCACTTTTACATGGTTCAAACTTTATGAATAATTGACTAGAGGCTCCCAGAAGCCTGTAATTGCTCACCTGGTTTTCAATTTGACTTCTAAAGTTGATAGGAAAAAAAGTTCATATCAGCTAAAACAAATTTAGCAAAAGATTTTGATGTGATTATTTTCTCATAATATGCCTGATCAGTATAAATTTGCAGGAAAAATGGAAGATATGTTTAACTACTCAATGCCATGTAGCTGCAGTTAAATTTTGAGCTAATAAAGTAGCAATAGACAATTCAGAAAATTTCTAGTTTCAGTAATGGCTGCCATTTTGATTGGAGGGTGGGGCTGTTGGACACAGTTTTAAAGGGGATTACCCAAGGACCATCCCAGCTAGATTTGGTTTAATTTAGTTCAGAAGATTTAAATGCGATCTTTTATCAAAATATGCCTAATTTGCATAATCGGTATAAATAGGCTGAAAGAAACATTTCACAGAAAAACACGGAATATATGTTAAACTACTCATTGCCATGTAGTTGCAGCTAAAATTTGAGCTCATTTTGATTTATAATAAAGCACCAATGGACCATTGTAGAAATTTCTATTTTTAGTAACAGCAGCCATCTTGAATGGAGGTCAGGGTTGTCAGACGCAATTGTGAAAGGAGGCCATATAAGGACCATCACTGCATGGTTTAGTTTAATTTGGTTCAGTGGTTTCAGAGGAGATGACTTAAACGTGAAAGTTTACGACATATGATGGACGGATGCCAAGTGATGGCAAAAGCTCACATGGCCTTTGGCCAGGTGAGCTAATAAATAAAAAGGATAGATATGTTAATACCTTAAATCAATTAAATGTATGTACAGTTTTCTTACAGTAATGAAAGAGATATGATATATTTACATATTTCATCATTATTTTTGTTTTGTGAGAATGGATTTCCCAGAGCAATATTACATCAAAAGCAAAGTCTGAGATGCAAGATTAGATGAAATGTCCATTTCAAAGACATATATAATAGCAAGGCTGATTACAAAACTGTGGTATTTAAAAATATTCTTCTTTCTCGTTTTGTATTTAATTACTTTGCAATCATTTATTTAACACAAATATTATTAAACATCAATAGTTTCATTTGAGAAGTAAACTTAACCAAACAAGTGTCATGAAAATGGACTAATTGTGCAATTAATTTATAACAATCTATTTTTAAAATATAAAATGTCTTTGGTTCTATTCATGTAATAGTTGACAAAAAATATGCCCATTTCCAAATTACAAAATTTTAAAATAAATTGCATACTAATTTTTAGCATTAAATTCTTTGAAATAATATAAATAGTACAAATTAAATTAAGTTTTTACTTTCATACTTTAGTTACACTTTTATACTATTAAAATCTTGACTATAAATGAAAGAAAAACTACCATAGAATGGAGGCAAGCTTTACGAGACAAGTTTGTAACTTCCTCTGAATTGTGTTTAAGGGGGAGACAAACCCAAATAATTTTCATTGCGACCTAGATAATGACTTATCTTCACTTTCAAACATCTCATTAAATTGAACTACTTTTAACTAAAATATCTTTAAAATATCTAAAAAAAAATAAGATTCAACAAGAGTATGTTGTTTTATTGAGAAATTTGTAAGTGAATATCCGTTATGAATTAAGATGCAATAGAAATTGGTTGGATTTGTCAAAAACTTGTCATAATGGCTACCATAATTATGTTACTTGATGCGTTGTTATGTATTTTTTTTGGTAAGATTTGGCAGAACAAAGGTCTGCTGTAATAAATAAAAAAAAAGATATATATATATAGTGAACTCAGTCTAAACTGAATGTTGAATAAACCAGAGTCCTGTATAAACCAAACATTAAATAAAGTCTTGAATGTAAGAAATATTTGGTTAATTTAACCTGTATAAACTGACCATCTGCCAAGTCCAAACACAAAAGATGGCCACAAGGAGGTTCAATTTATACAGGTTTCACTGTATATATATATATATATATAAGATACAATTCAATTATAGTCTCTCATGTCCAGATATTGCAATTAAATGAAACTTTGTTTAACTTAACACATTTCATATGAATGACATACTATTGTTGGTGTAATAATGGTAGATGGTGTCACTATAAAGGTGTTGAACGATTTTCAAAAGTTTGAATGACATTTTGGCATGAGTGTTGGTTTATAAGCCAAAAGGTATGACTATTATATAAATAGTAAATATATAACATAAGACAGTTTTTATCACTGTTACATCAATCTCATTTCTGACCTTTGCTTAAGTGTTTATTAAATAACTGATATGAATATTATATTATCTGTACACATCGTCCTTTGTCATGTTGGGAGAATTTCATCTTCTTCTTCACAACATTTACACACTTTACATTTACAACAAAGTATACATGGTGCCGCCAACAAAAGAAAGGGTGATGCCACTAGTAATAAAACTCCAAACCCGGCAAATATCCCAACAACCTGTAAAAGTATAAAATATCTATAATAAGCTTACAGTGATACTGTGCAACCAAACCTTATTGTTCAAGTCCAAGTGACAGATCATATTACAGTTGACTCTCATTGTCTCGAACTCAGTTGACTCGAATTTCCGATTGAGTCGAATTTTTATCGAAGTCCCAAACTTCGTTGTGTATGAATATATGTAATTTGACTCCTGTTTAGTCGAATTCAGATGAGTCGAAATTTCGATTGTCTCGAATACAAGTTTTGGTCCCGAGATGTAGAAAGCCATATTATTTACATTCGTTAAGTCGAATTTACCTGTCAAAACATGTGTATAATTACCTTGGGATTAAAATCGGATCACAGGTGAAACATCCGGTCACTGGCTTTGACATTTTTACCTTAGGCTATTTCACATGTTTATTTCACAATTTGTCAAATTAATTAGTTGTAATATTTGAATTTGCTTCGTATTATGACACAAGTTAGAGTGTACAATCAAGAATTATCGATTCATAACATTATAAGTGCGCTTGGGTCGGCATACATCAATGATTATGAAAAGTATACAACGGAAGCATTTTATCTATTGTCAGAAATTAATTTTGATTAAAGAAGATGTATAATTTCTCAATTTTGAGAGATTTGAAAAAAATGTTACTCTTAATTAACAGTTGTAATAAAAGGGGAAATTTTATTGAATCATAAAAACACACAATTTATTGTAAATATTGCACAAAGAAAAATAC
>MJUT01045842.1:45748-56414 GCA_002080005.1 Gigantidas platifrons | reverse complement strand
AACTACGGTTGACTCAAATTTTTTCCATGGTCCCATCGAATTCGAGATAACGAGAGTCAACTGTAATTTGAAACAACTCAGTATTTTATGACAGCCTACCTTATACATGTAGATTACATAGGCTTCATTTGATATTGAGAAAGGGGTTTAAAAATCTGTAAGGTGATCCATTGTCTGAATACACTAGTCTTTGTTTACAGGTGAATCCCATACTGAATAGATTAAGAACAGCAATAAAAGCACTGTAGCATAACTTAAAATTCTAATGAAGTTTCCAACAGATGTTTCTCTCTGTCTGTGTTAAAATCTAACCCATTATTTTACTCCTTGAGTAACTGAGTTGTGAATTATCAATTATGCATAAAGCAAATCATGTGACACTCAAGCAAAGTTGTGTGAAAGTCCCTAACATAAACCAATAACATTTATAGTTCATCTAGATAAAATCAATAATCAATATCTGCTGAGATAATTGCTAGACATTCGTATAAAGTTCATGTGACAATCAAGCAATGGTCACAACTACAGTCAAACCTGTCTATAGTGGTCACCTGGGGGAGATTGACAAAATGACCGCTATATACAGGTGACCTTTATGTGAAGGGTTTTGATTTTTTTTTTACAAAATATTGCACGTTAGTTGTAATTAAACATTTTTCATTACATCTAATGTTTTTAATAATGTTTTACTGGTTATTTTGTTCCTGTCGTAATTTTACTCTGGTTTACATTGATTGTTGATGAAATTATCTCAATATGATATGATTTGAATAAAACATACAAATAAATAAATAAAGATATTTAATAAACAAAAGTACAATTTCCAGTAACACGAGGTTGAACTGGTAACGTTGTTTTCAAAATCGTAAAGAATCTCGCATTTTCTTTAAATAAAGAATGTTCATTATCTGGGTATGACCAACACCCATCTCCTCGCCCACAGCCCGACAACTTTTCCCAACATCACAATGATTTATTGCTTTCACTTTGTTGTCAAATTTCAAAGCTTTCCTATTTACGGATGTTGATGATTTTGACATGATGCACTAGATACAAAATATTTTTGGTGAGTGAATTTCTATCTCGTTGTAATGAATAAAAATCCCCAATAAAGCCCGGAGATAAACTGTTCTTTATGTCATTTACGATTCATAAAACAAAATGTGTTTGCTTATTTAATTAATTAAATTAGTCAATATATTTCGTAACACCTCAGGACTTTTGGTACATTTGAGAAAACTACCGATCTTCCGAAATCACTTCCGGTATTATTTTTAAAATAAAATTGACCGTTATACATAGGGTTTTACACTGAAAATTACTTATAAATGGTGACCGCTGACCGCTATATCGAATTAAAATATATAGTAAAATGCACCGGGAGAGCATGAAAGTGACCGTTATGAGCAGGTGACCATTATATGAAGGTGACCGTTACGGCAGGTTTGACTGTAATTATAATGAGTCCTTAGAATGACTATATCCTTTCATTACCGATGGTAGATTCCATGATGCATATTATGTGATCTTTAAAAAAAATACTCGCTAGTTTTTCTACTTGTGGATAATAAAATATTACAAAGCTCCATATATATCTGCACATTCAGACACACTGGTAATTAATTCTGACTTAGATTATGGAAGGAGTGCCCATTGACATGCAAAAATACCACAAGTTGAAAAGGAGACTTAACTCTGATGGCAATATGGAAACCATAAAAATCAATTATAAGGAAAAGATTTGATTTATTGTGTTTAATGCCACTTTCAGCAATATTTCAGCTATATCATGGCAATCAGTTTTAGTGGTGGAAGAAGCCGGATTACCCGGAGAGAACCACCGATCGTGAGCAAGCAACTGGTAAACTTTATCACTTGTGGATGCGAATCGAGTGCATCCTTTTTTGTAACCTAAAAAGCTGGGCGCGAACCTACGCCATATTGGTGATAGGCTCTAAGGAAAAGAAAATATATGTATATTGGTAAGTTATGAGAAGGAATGAAGTAAAGTTTGGTTAAATTTAGTCAAGTGTAGAAAGAGGATAGTGATCCCCATGTATCAGTTCTTCTACATCTAAACAAAAGCTAACCTGAGTTCTATGCCAAATAACTGATGCCCTGGAATGGCCTAGCTTGTTTTTGCAAGGTCCTTTATCATAATGTCGTAACAAAAAATCGTCCTGAAAAATAAATGTAGATATGATATCAAGATTATTTTATCTTTTTGTATTTGTAAGAAAATCATGAAAATGTTTTTAAAATATTTTCATGATGCAGATTTTGCACATTACACCACAAGTTAATAAGGTTAAACAACACCAAAAGAAAAATATACGGTACATGTATAAAATTACTTACATTTAAAGCCATTTTTATAATAATATCATTGTAGATATAATTCGTAAAATATGTTGTGAAAGTTAGCAAGGCTCAGAAAGCTGACTGACACTGATTTGTAGATAGTTTCTTCACTTACATTTTCCAGTGTTTGAACTGACACATTGATCATGAGTGCACCAATGATAAACAGCCTTTACATAATTATTAATATCTAGAGAGTCACCTTCCAGTCTTCGACGCAACCCACTTGCCCGAAGCCCGGGACAAGTAATTCGTCCGTCGGACAAGAGAAATTTCATAGACATAGGCACAAGCTCGAACGGGCAAGTAAACTTTTTACTTCTTGATTTGTATTTACATGATTCTCAGAATGTTTTTTCAAAAGAATTCAATTTTATAATGACAATTTTCCATGTCCGTGGTCTCTTTTTGTAAGAGGCCATCAGCTCTACCAGTAGCAGACGAAAAACGTGTTTACAAAACCATTCCCGCAATCGTATCAACAGAAGCTTCGGCTATAGTAAAATGCAGAAACAGAAATAACGATGACGGAAACGGACCCGAAATTCCAGAAATAAAAAAAAAAACTTCGATGGGAAATTCAAATAAAAACTTTTGAGTCGGCAGGCTTTTCAATGAGACGATTGGCCGAGGGGAAACATACATATTTTTAAATGTGGCCTAAGTCAAGCATGTCAAAGTGTTATAGAAAATATATAGATTTAAAAATTATAACATAAAGTAT
Organism: Gigantidas platifrons; assembly: GCA_002080005.1. Lineage (NCBI taxonomy): Eukaryota > Metazoa > Mollusca > Bivalvia > Mytilida > Modiolidae > Gigantidas > Gigantidas platifrons. Next base: position 53,329 of record MJUT01045842.1, on the reverse strand, counting down.
TACCGATACGTTTGACATGCAAATCACTGTTTTTACCCATTCTTATATTGATGCCCGTCTAGTTGCTAATTCCTAAATCAGGCTACATGTACAATCCATGAAAGACTCAACATAGATAAAAATATATTTTTCTCCAGCAAATTTTCTGTATGAAACTGCTTCCACAGGTTGCAGTCACGATTAAGCAACAAATAAAATGTGTTTTACGTTTCATGTAAAAAAATGAATGAAATAAAATAAGGTAGGCAGATCAGATGATGATGATGATGATGATGATGAAAATGAAATGGCTGAGGACACTGTTTTTCCTTTGATAATGTCCTTTAGAGAATAAAAATAAAAAATCACAATACATGTTTTTTATTGTTGTTTGGAGATTTCAACTCAACTGCTAAGTAATACCATAAAATATATTTTTTTCTTTTCGGGCTAGTACAATATGGTTCGGACAAGTAAGCTATTAATGTCACTTGCCTGATCGGGCAAGTGGTCTGAAAAAATTAGCGTGAAGACTGACCTTCAGTAGACAATATAAGTAAATTTGTTGAAACTTGATTTCTAATCATTTTTGTTTATCAAATTAAAAAAAACCTTATCTAAGGTAATACATATAAATCAAATACGAGAGATATCAATTACATCTAATGACGTTAGGCAGTACCAACAGAACACATGTTTACATTTGTAATACACGTAAAACAAATACGATCTAATACTTACATCTAATGACATTAGGCAGTACCAACAGAACACATGTTTACATCTTTTACACATCATCTGAGCACATCCATCATTTCTCTCTATTGGCACATGACAAACAGGACAACGTTTTATAGTGGCATCTTCTGAATTGGTGTATGGAATTCTATTTATAGAAAAACATATCATGTGATAATTCGTTCCTGTTAACACAATCACATAGTATCACAGCAAATTTTTCTGTAAAAACAGTCACACAGTTAAAAGTATCACATTTTAACTTTGCTTGTATTGTTCACAAAACATTTCCTATTAAAGATAATAAAGTTGTGAGTTCGAATCCCGCTCAGGTGGGGTATACTCGATACAACATTATGTGATAAAGTTTGTCAGTGACTTTGTCACAGGTCGGTGGTTTTCTCTGGGTACTCTGGTTTCCTCCATCAATAAAACTGACAGCCACGATATAGCTGAAATATTGTTGAAAGTGGCATTAAACACCATAACCCTAATGCTACCATAACCCTATCAAAGATTGTAAAAACTAGAAAACACCTATGATGTCACAGAGCCTTTTGAAGAGGGGTTGCATTGAAGAAAACTGAAAGAATACAGTTAGTGAGCTATGATATGCCCTGCTATGAACGTGGAACAGACATAAAGTGACCAATGACAGTGGTTCTTATGACATTTACTATGATAATGTTGTTGTTTATTTTTGTGAACTTGAAGTTATCCAAGAAATTGACATATAGGTCCAGGTAACGAAGTTCAACTGTATAATATTTTATGAAATTTTACAAGTACATCTATTCTACATGATAAGACATAATTCTTTCAAGGAATCTTGAATGACCAGCAAGCCCATAGATATTTTTTCATTTGAAGGTACATGTATCCCCACCTCCACTAATTTGGGGGTAGCATATCACTGAAACTGAACAGAACTGTGTGGCTCTTTATATTATTGTCTAATAAAACATTGTTTAAAACACTGCGTATGTTTTTATCAGGTGGCCATTCCCCTGGAAATTTTAAAGATTGTTTGTTTATATCAGGTACATGTTTCGTCATTATTTAGATCTGACAAATTATCACCATTTTTATCTTCAGTGGTTGACTGTGTTTCATTGTGTCTCCTTTTTTGGCAGATTTGCCAGTGAAGAAATCATTTATAAATCGTTGCACTTCGCATGTTTTACACAGTGCCTGCTCAGGACATAAGGTCATAACGATTAAAGAACACTTCCTCCGATTAAACGATGGTGTAAATAACGACCAATGAAAACATCAACATTATTTGAAACATACTTCATATGTAAACACAGATTTTACGTAAAATCAGCGTAGCATGTGTGTATCCACATGCAACAGCAACATGATAAACGTTTACATTTCTTACATGTATATTTCCAGTTCAGTCATTTGTACGTGCACGCTCGTAATGGTCTTAAAAATTATATGTGCATGATCGTTTTTGAATGTGAAACATGTACTGCAGTATGTAAATGGGCACGCTGATGACCTACATATTCTCAACTATTTACAGTTACTGGTAGGTAAAATAATAAACAGATGACACACAGAGTTATTACGCCATTTATTATACATGTTATATGACAATAAATTGCTAAGGTCATGAAGAAATTACCCAATATCTTCATGTCTTCCATGTAACATAACTTCATCACAAGTTTCTGCTCCATGCCACTTTGTTTTACATATTGAACAAAATTGTAGGCCACACTGGAAGAAAATATACATTTTATGTACATGTATGTAATGTTTAAAAGTGAAATTAAATTATTGTGGAAAACATTTTTTTAAACATTCAATAATTTATTTTACAAATCTCCTTATTTTCGTTTGCAAATAACATTTGTATGCTATTCTGTTTAAATATGATGTTGTGAATGTGTTTATATTGTACTAACTTCTGTGTATTTCCTGGGTTATGACAAACCACAAATTTAAGAATCCATAGAAGAAAAATTGTAACATTGAATGAATTTCAAGCATCAATTACCTCTGATGAAACATCGGCATTAAATTTCTTATGTTTATTTGATAGTAATCAGAATGTTAATTTAAAATGGTGGAGGAAACCAGAGTACCCGGATAAAACCACCGGACTGTCAAAAGACAAATTTGTCAGAGACTTGCGACAGGTCAGTGGTACTCCGGTGTCCTCCACCAATAAAACTGACTACCACGTTATATACATGTAACTGAAATATTGTTGAAAGTGGTGTTAAACATCATAAACCTAAACCTTATTTTAAAATGTTTTTCTACTGTATTTCTGATGATTATTATTGGATTAATTCAGGAATCCTGATGACTTTCTATTAATTTTGGAGGTACATGTAGTATTCATTTTCTAATTTGAAACACAAAATTTTGAAACCAAATCACCAAAGAATTTGAAATAGAGTAGTGAAAATGATATTTATACATAAAATATAAAAATCAAATGACTTTTCCCATAAATATGTAGTTTGACAATCCTGTGAAACTTACAGTGGGACATTCAACAGGTGTTGGTCTACTGCTCATTTCTCCTGATGATGTACTACATACATGGCAAATAGTTTCACAACCATTTTCTGGACAAAATGTTCTATTTGGGTCTAAATCTACTTCTGAAATTTAAAGTTATTTAGATATTAATTACGCAGTTATGGAAGACATCCAAAACTAAAACAAACACAGTGAAACCTGTCTAAACCAAACCTCCTCGGGAACAACCTGTCTAAACCAAACCTCCTCGGGAACAACCTGTCTAAACCAAACCTCCTCGGGAACAACCTGTCTAAACCAAACCTCCTCGGGAACAACCTGTCTAAACCAAACCTCCTCGGTAACAACTTTTGTGTTTGGAATATACAGGTGTTCAGCTTATGCAGGTTCAATTTGGGACTTTATTTAAAGTTCAGTTTAGACATGTTTATTAATCTCTACTTAAATGAAATAAAAAAGAAACATTTTATTGCTTATAAAACCAAATCTGTACAAGCTTTTAATATTATCAGACTGCAGGAGATCTAGATTATCAAGACAGGAGGTATGCAACACCATTAAGTGATTTAATCCTGCCACATTGTTGTGCCTGTCCCAAGCCAGGACCTAGACTTATATCAACTTCTGGCATTGTTATGTCTGTGTTTAGTTACATGACATGGTTGGTTATATTTTGACCATTATTACTATTGAACTTTTTTTTTCCGAAAAATTCTCAAGTTATAATTCATATCTCAAACTACATTGTAAATTTAATAGATATAATACAACCCTCAACTATTCTAATATTCATATTTGAAAATTAGCCACTAGTCACAATCATGGAAACAATAATAGCCAATAAAAATGAATGAAAAATAATTTACTACATGAATCATTTTTTTAATAATATGATTCAGTGAGGGGACCATTTACCTGTGTATATCAAATTTCTATTGATAAAAAGAGAGTCTATGATAAACAATTAACTGCAACTGTTACTGTGTATACTGAGACACTTACCTTTTTGATATTTTAATCTTTTATATCTATCAAACATCTTTGGTTCAATTAAACTTTCAATCTGAAATAAGAACAATCACTATTCAACATAATACTTTTTACAGTAAATCTAACTACATGTATACATAATAGAAACAACTACAATTATCTCCTATTATAAGATAGATAGGGGAAATTCGTCCAAATGCGGACGGAATAGGAAGTCTCTACTTTTTATTGACTTTTCTTAATAAAAAAATTAATTAAAGTTTACGTGAAATCAGTGTGTCTTGTTGTCAGTTGTATGTATTTTTTAATTATTCTAATAAAATATAAATTCAAATATATATGTACCCGTGTTATGTGATTAAAAATGACGTACATCCGGTAACATTCTTCACAAAGTCGCAAACCCGGAAAAATTTTGAAAATTACAAGATCGACGACCTGCAGGATTTTACAACTTTTATAGGTAAGTATTGATGTTTTTTTACATAGAAAGATATCATCTTTTAGATTATTATTACGGAAATCAAAATTCTTGCTCATTTAACATTATGCTTCACATTTTTCTTTGAAAAACTCAAAAACATAATGTCCGTATTTGAACTACCGATATTTATAAGGTAGCTGAAATACAGACACCATATAAAATGAATTGTGAAAGCAATGTTGCTTATAAACGATGCGTAAATAAGTGTTTCATGGACAATTACTATTAGGCCTATACATTATATTTATTTGAGAATAAATCAATTTGTGACTGATGATTTAACAAACAAACAAAAAAAATACATGTACATGTAGTAAATTTCAGAGTCGTAAACTGAATAGCTCGGTAATTTTGGTGTTTAGAATACGTGTATGCCATACAAAATAATGTGATAAAGTTTGTCAGTGACTTGCGACAGGTCGGCGGTTTTTCCTGGTGCTCTGGTTTCCTCCACAATTAACTTACTACCACGATAAAATACATTTAGAATATTGCTGAAAGTGGCGTTAAACACAGTAGCCATACCGCTATTTTTTTTGCTAGAATGCATATGCCTATGCAAGATTTTACTGTCACAAAAAAAAAACAATTAGTAAAACGTACGACAGATCTAACCGTACACTCTATATGTCCAAGTATATAGTCAGAATGTTTTTCTTTGCAGAATGTCTACAATCTTACAGAGACACTTTTAAAAGATTTGTTTTAAAGTATTTTGATTAATATGTGCATTAAATAAATTAAATTTTTTTCCTTACTGAAATGCCTTTTTATTTATTAGGACTGTTTTTTTTTCCCAGAATGTTAAGGGTAAAAAAGGCCAAAATATTACAATATGATCTGTCATCATTGGACAATGCTGTGAAATGTGTAAAAGCAGGAGAGATGTCCGTTAGGAAAGCAGCAGAACATTTTAAAGTACCAAAATCTACTGTAGGAGACCGTGTCACGGGAAAGAGAGAAATTGTGGTCGGCAGAGGACGAAAACCAGCACTACCTCTAGAGTTGGAAAACTCTATTGTGCAGTCTGTAAAGAGGGCATCCCAATTAGGCATTGGTGTTTCCAGAAGACAACTTCTTACTAGAACTGGTACCTTGGTAAAAAGGTTGAAATTGAAAACCCCTTTTAAGAATTCAACCCCTGGTAAAGACTGGTGGCAAAAACTTAAACAAAGGCATAGCGACTTAACCATAAGAAAACCAGAAAAGACAGGAACTTTAAGATGTAGAATGATGAATAGCCAAAAGGTTGAGGAGTATTTCGAACATGACCCTGTGAAGGTTATAGCTGAGAAGGGAGCAAGAAATGTTCCGGGGCGTACGAGCGCTATGAGCACACACGTGACGATAGTTGCTTGCGTCAATGCTGCAGGCGAAAAAATGAGCCCTCTGTTAGCCGTTAAAGGTAAAACAGAGCGATCAGTGTTTGGCTTCAATACAAGAGAGGCACCAAGCGGGACTATGTGGGATTTCCAGGAAAAAGGGTGGATGGATAACAGAATCGGCGCGCGCTGGTTTAAAGAAATCTTTCTTAAACAGTGTGGTACTGATCGACCTCAGGTGTTAATATTAGACGGACACTCGTCCCATGAGTCTTTAGCTCTAATACAAGAAGGAATCAGAGAAAATATAGCCATAATATCACTACCACCACACACAACTCACTATTTACAGCCTCTGGACAGAACTGTATTTGGACCATTTGACAAGCAGTACAATCGGGCTTGCTCAGAATTTTTGCAGGAAAACACCCTACACAAAGTTGATAAATGGACATTTCCAACTTTGTTCAAAACTGCGTGGCATGCCTCCATGACTGCCAAAAACATCAAAAGTGGTTTTCGAGCTTGTGGCATAATCCCTTTTAGTCCACTCTCTATTCCCGGGTATGCATACCTCCCAAGTGAGCCTACAGAAAATTTTAATCAGGTAAACTCATCCGCCGTCACAATCACCGAACTATCAATGCAGAACTCATCGGGATCTTCAGATACCGACACTGAGAAAGTCGCCCCATCTGGAGATGCAACTGTTTCAAGTCTGGACCAACAGTCAACATGGTCTTCCATTGTAGAGGTAGCAGTTGATTTTCCTGGAATTACTGGTGACCATCTTCGTCAATCGGAGATAGACGACCCACAGCATTTGTTGCAGCTTATCATGGATGACAAAATTGAGGTCGTTGCTACTGATACTGCAGATGGAGTTGTAGCATTATCAGATACGTGGAATGCAGAAGTAAATTCTTTATTTCTACCATGTGATTCAACTTTAAATATTGCTGGTAAAACAAAAACCACCACTAATAAGGCTATATCACGTCTATCACATCGTTTACTAACAAGTGAGGATGTTGTCAGAGAAAAACTGCTTCTCGCTCAAAAGAAAGCAGACAAAGAACAGAAAAAAGCTGAAGCGAATTTGAAAAGAGAGCTGATAAAGGCGAAAAGGGTTGCAAAATGATTTTGAATAACTTGAGGGAAATTCAGTTGTGCATTTTTGCCAAAATGTTATTATGTTGGTTAAACTATATATATTTTGTTAATTTTTAAATACTTTCTCATAACAAGGATGTGCATAATTACAAAACACAATTTACACATAAAGAGATATACGGTAGAGTAAATATAAACATACAAAAGACAATTAAGATGTACCGAAATATCCAATCAACACATGTTCAGAGCATTTTTTTTTAATTCCGTTGTTGTTCTTCATCTCAAGTATCGAAACTATTTTGATAGTATCTCAGTGTAATATCAAATAAATCTTGACGCGTTTGTCTGTGGTGTTCTGTGAATCTAATTTGTTCTTTGCATAGATGTGTCATGTTTTCATTGTAATAAAAGTTTGAAGATACCAGAGGGGTAATCAGAAGATACCAGAGG
>MJUT01045842.1:7942-31613 GCA_002080005.1 Gigantidas platifrons | reverse complement strand
TGGCCACCATGACTCGACTTAGTTTTAACATTGGACCTATGGAAAAAATGTTTAAAAGTCTTCTCCTCTGAAACCAGCAAGTCAATTTAAAGCAAACATGGCATGAATGGTCCTTAGGTGGTCAACTTTCAAAATTATGTCCTGTGAGCCCGACCTCCATCCAAGATTGCCGCAGTCAGCGGACATAGTTTTAACATAGGACCCTATGGGAAAATTGTTTAAAAGTCTTCCCTCTGAAACCAGTCAGCCAATTTAAAGCAAATATGCCATGGATGGTCCTTGGGTAGTATACTTTTAAAATTGTGTCCGGTGACTACTACCTCCATCCAAGATGGCTGCCATGAGCAGACATAGTTTTAACATAGAACCCTATGGGATTTGAATAGTAACTTAGATGTATTCGGCATGCAGACATTCTTAAGAGGACTTATTTATGTCAGGTGAGCGATACAGGCTCATGTGAGCCTCTAGTTCTAATTATGTCAGCTTTGTTCCAGTCCAAGTTTTACACAAGGATGAAAAGATATTGGGGCGAAAACATATCTATTTACCGCATGCGCAAACTGCTATTTACGATTCTGGGGTAAAGTTATTTTTAAAGCGAAATATCCCGTCAACTTGGTCGTGGTTGAAGGGAGCAATTGTTCGATTTGAATGCGGGAATTCAACAATTGACGTGATCATTAATTTTTTATGAAAAATATTCCACAAGCCAATCGGACTTGTGGTTTTGAAATTTCCACTGGCCAGACAAAAAAATCACTGGCTGCGGGCCAACAGACTTCTGCTAATTTCGAACACTAAACTTATGTTCATTACCATAAATCCAAACCTTGAGGAGAAAGAGCAAAGACTGGTTGGCTCGTAATCAGGATAATGGGTCAGAGTGGGGCAACATGTTTATTCGTGAACTGTTGTTTCAGTGAGTTAGTACTATAAAAATCCAACTCAGCGTGTTGGTCTTGAACAAAGTGGACCTCATCATCATCTCATTGAAAATTAACTTGTTCTCGTCATGATATAGCTGAAAAATTGCTGAATTGGCATTAAACAACACTCGCTACTGATACCATGGAAGTATCACTTGTTCATATTTCTGTGACATATTTTGAATTCAGAAGCACACTTTTAATGTAATATTTTTCTTCATGATTTACAGGATAAAAAAGAAGAAGATATGGAGCAAGAGGAAGTTAATTCTAATGTAAATGGAAGTGACACTAGTGATAAAAAAGAAGACAATGACGAAAAAGACACTGAAATAAACAAATCTGAAGAAAAAGACAATATTAAATCAGATGAGGTTGATTCAAAAGATAAGAAATCTAAAAAGACAGAAATGAAAGATGATTCAGAGGAAGAAATGGAAACAGACAGTCCTAAAAAATCTAATAAAAAGACAGAAGAAAAGAAACAAGAAAGTCCTAAGAAAAGTAAAAAGAAAAAAGAACCAATAGTAGAATCAGAAGAAGAGGAAGAAGATGCTGAGCCAAAATGTATGTATTACTATTTTATATTTCCTTAAAACTGGATATTAGATATAAAGGTACAAATATCATGAATATACAGATAGCTGCAATTTTATATTCTTTTTTTCAAAACTTTGTTGTTATTGGATGATTATGTATCTTCAGCCAATACCAGTTTAAAACATTTTCTTCAGCTTGTTGAGCATGATCTGTATTTGGTAGAAGTAAAGTTGAAATATTCAGTTGGTGAGTCACTATTGTGTTCCATATTCATCTGAAAGTTTTGAACATTTTGAGATTTTGGAATGTAATAGGATCGCCTCAGTTGGTGCTAACCTTGAGTGTGTTAGCTTTTTTAGCTCACCTGACCCAAAGGGTCATGTGAGCTTTTGTCATCACTTTGCGTCCGTCGTCGTCATCCACATCTGTAAACTTTTCATACTTTCTTCTTCTTTGAAACCACTGAACTGATTTGGATCAAATTTGGCAGAAGTGTTCATTGGGAGGTCCTCTACTAAATTTGTTATTTTGGTGCAGATCGGAAATCCAACATGGCCACAAGGGCCAATAATGTGTTCTGATTGGTTGAAACTTTGAAAATCTTCTTGCCAGAAACTACTCAGCCGATGGAATTGTAACATTATAGAAATGATGACTGGATGGTCCTTTACTAAATTTGTTATTTTTGTGCCGATTGCATATCCAAGATGGCCACCATGACTCGACTTAGTTTTAACAGAACTCTATGGGGAAAATGTTTTTAAAAAAAATTCCTCTGAAAGAAGTAAATCAATTTAAAGCAAACATGGCATGAATGGTCCTTAGGTGGTCAACTTTCAAAATAATGTCATATGACCCCAACCTCCATCCAAGATGGCCACCATCAGCGAACATAGTTTTAACAGGACCCTATGGGAAAAATGTTTAAAAAATTTTTCCTCTGAAACCAATAAGCCAATTTAAATCAAACATGGCATGAATGGTCCTTAGGTGGTAAACTTGTAAAATTATGTCCTGTGACCCCGACCTCCATCCAAGATGGCCACCACCAGCGAACATAATTTTAACATAGGACCCTAGGGAAAAATGTTAAAAAAAAATGTCCTCTGAAACCAGTTAGCCAATTTAAAGCAAACTTGGCATGAATGGTACTTAAATGGTCAACTTTCAAAATTATATCCAGTGACCCAGACCTCCATCCAAGATAGCCGCCATCAGCGGACCATTGGACCGTATGGGAATTTCATTGAAAAACCTTTTTGTGAGAAACTACTCAACAAATTGAATATTTTGCATTACATGTACAGTGATTGGGATTACCACGCGCCCCCGCACCATAGTCGCATTACCCGACGAAATGACGCATTTCCACATAAAAACTCCGCGTCATACACACGCATTTGTTTTCTGATGAAGTCAGACGTACATATACAGCCGAACCGTTCTGTCAAGACTGCACTGTCCCATTGAACAAAATTCAATCCCAATCACTGTTATCTAATTTATAATTTAGTTTTTATTTCAAAATATCTGTAAAAGTTCAAAGTTCTGCAAATCACAACATCGATATCTGGTACCTCGTGTACATACAATTTTATGCCTTTATACGGAATTCAATCGTAAACCAGTTTCAAAAACTGATATATCTGATAACCGCTAAGTACAATAGCGAGCAACAACGGACTTATAACACTTTCCCGACAGGAAGTACCGATCAGCATGTCAGGAAACGGGAAATGGGAATTTTCATGCATTGCAGTGTTTATCATGCATATCAGATGGATTTTTTTGTCCAGATCAATGTTAAGTCAAGAATTAAAAAAAAGTGTTACGTTCAAGCTTGTATGTGCTTCATCATATTTATTCAAACAGAAGTGTGTGAGTTGTCAGATAGTTTATATATCTCCTCCACCCATGTATTAAAGTTTGTTAAACGTTTTTATTCTACATTATTTTTCACACTGGATTTTGGTGCATAGTTCTGTCATTATGGCCCATTCATATCGAAAATGTCCCATTGACAAGGAAGGAAAGGGGGCCATAGTCCCATTGAAATTTTTTTAATCCCAATCACTGCATGTATATGAATGTTACTTGGATGGTTCTACATCTGATCTATTATTTTGGTGCAGATCGGAAATCCAACATGGCTGCCAGGCCAGGGTCAATGTGTTCTGATATGTTGAAACTTTGAAGATCTTCTTGTCAGAAACTCAGCCGATGGAATTGTAACATCATAGAAATGATGACTGGGTAGTCCTCTACCAAGTTTGTTATTTTTGTGTCAATTGGAAATCCAAGATGGCAGCCACCGGGTGACTTATTGCGCCATATGGGAATTAGGATCCGACCTCCTTATTGGAAATCAAACATGGCAGTGAGGGGCAGATAATGCTTTCTGACTGGTCAATCTTTAAAGATCTTCCTGTCAGAAACTACTGAGCTGATTTAATTGATTTGTGGTATGAATGATCTATGGATGGTCCTCTACCTAATAAAAAAAAAAAAATCCTGTGTTTCCGGTAACATGCGTGAAAAAAATAGTGTCGATCGGTTGGTAATTTTTGTTTATTTTTCCAAAACCTTTTACACAGGTTATTAGTGATGGAACGATTATCGCTGATGATCGATTAACGGTCGTTTGAGTGGCAACGATGCTCATAATCGAAAATCGCCGATTCCGGATTTTTGGTTTCATTTCCGGTATCCGTATTCGAAATTACGTTAATCAAAGTCGAAATGGCTGAAGCAAACAACGGCTTGAATCACAAACTTGCCATAATGTATTTAAGTTTACCAGGATTATCTGAAAGAGTATTGAGTTTGTGTGGACAAATACCGGGCTCACCAATAATCAAGCTTTTTCTTCAATATTCACATAAAAGGAGCTCCCATGTTCCTGAAATTTGACCCATACAGGATTTGATGTTGAATATTTTATTCCAAACTCGTTAATTGCATCCTTTATATGATCATTGTGCAGCATGTTCGTTTTGTGAAAGGTAGAGGAACATGCGGTAGTGGGGAAAGAAACGTTAAAATTTGCATCGATTTTCGGAAGTCTCCTAGCTTTTCCCACACTTCGCCCTTAAGTCAAGAGAGAAAGAAGTCAAGTCGCCCTGTTTTTACTATGTGTGGTGAGCCCTGCAAATAGTTAATAAAAAAAGGTGTAGGCTAAGTCCAAAAAACATTATCCTCCTTGTGATTTTGAACCAAAAAATTGATATTGGTAGATTCCTGAAATATTGCTTACATGTATATGGTGACATAAACTGAAAATGCTAGGTTCTAGTCTGTTTCTAATTTGGTTTCCAATTCATGTTGTTTGAATTTTGTTTTACCATGTTCACTGTGTTTGACAATGTTTTTCTGCAACATAAAAAAAAATTTGAATTGCCAAGTAAACACTCAAGTTTTATGTGCATATCAGTGTTTTTCGTGCATCACAAATTGACTTCATTCTCTTAATCTTCTGTCTGTATGACCTTTTAAATGTAGGCTTTAGTTTGACATTTAAATAATAGGACCTTGGTCGTTTTTTGGCACATGAAAACACATTAAAAGTTATATTCAGTTTAGTAGTTACAATATACAACAATAACTGAAATATATTAATGCTCTGATAAGACTTAACTATTTTCCGATTAATAATCGATTATGCCCTTCCGATTGTTGCCGATAATCGATTATGAAAATTTTCCGATTCCCCATCACTACAGGTTATATAGGGGACTCATCTTCACTTTAACAGTGCTTGTTCAAAAATTAAGGTTGGTCAGGTTACCAGAAATGCAGGATTTAAAAAATATTTTCCTTGTGTATTTGGTGCTGATTGGAAATTCAAGGTGACCTCCATTGACGGATGAAGTTTAACATACCGGTAGGTCCTTTACCAGAATTGTAATTTTGGTGCTGATCGGTAATTAAACATGGCTGCCAGGGGTAGATAATGTTTTCTGATTTGTCAGTCTTTAAAAATCTTCTCGTCAGAAACTACTGATTCAATTGAATTTATTTTCTGGTGTGAATGATCTATGGATGGTCCTCTACATAAATTGTAAATTTGGTTCCGATTGGAAATTCAAGATGGCCACCATAGACGAACAAAGTTTAACATAGAAGCCTACAAGACCTAATGGGAATTTGTACTGAGTTGTTCTTCTCAGAAAGTACCAAGCCAGTTGACTTGATTTGTTCTATGCTGCTCCTATCTGCAAACAGAAAGACTGGAAAAATATGCTTGTTGATAACCTTCTTCCAGAATTAAAACTTAAGCAGTCTAATATACTTAACATGGGAGATTTTAATTTTGACTCTAGGTTTTCAGAATTTATGGAGCACACATTCAATAGTAAGCAAATTGTGTCTTAAGTTGCAAGAAAATATGAATCTTTATTAAATTTCACGTTCCTAAGGATTTACTCTACCAATTATTATCAGGTGAGCGATGACAGGCTCTCCAGAGCCTCTAGTTTAGTGGAACCAAATTGATGCTGATTGTTGTTTGTTTATATGTGACATTGGAGATCCAATTATCCGAGTAGCAAATCTTGATTATAGTCATGGTGAATGGCAGCCCTAGTAGGAGCGAAAATCATATTCCTATTTTTTTAATCACTCCAACAGCTTTCAACACTGATCACAGAATTGGTTGAATATTTGAGTTAAGCAGGAATAACTAAACTGAAATCTACTACAAACAGATCATAATTTACCAGGAAACTTTCCTGAGTTCAGATGTTTTAACTATATTATGTACCATAATTTTAATTTAGTAGATGTTTTGTTGTATAGTAAAGATTGTATTTTATTAATTTTCAAGTGGGTTTGTTGGAACAACCAGTTATCATAGCATCAGGAAAACGAGAGAAAAGGAAAGTTGAAAGATTAAGTATGACAGAAGCATACAATACACCACCTCAGCCAAAAGAATTAGATATACCAGAAGGTGTTGGAACAAAACTTGGAGATATTCCTAGAGGTAAGTATTCAACATACCTTTGTATTATGTCCATGGTGACCATAATGTTGCTGATGTTTATCAATTAATTATGTTGACATTATGTTATTGACAGTTTAACAAAACAAATCCAAAAAATTAAATTTACTGAATTGAAAAAAAAGGATGAGATACAGGTACAGGTAATGTAAACAAAAGTAAAGCTGTACAAGATTGCAGATTTTACACCCTGATGGTTTACATTCTAAATATCAGCATGTATGACTTTGTCATTACCAGTATAGATGTATGGTTATCACAACAATGTAAATCATTTGATTTGGTCAATGGCTTGAACCACAAAATTTACTTTTTTCAAACCAATTTTAGAAATATTTTATAATACATTTTTATGTGTGTTACTAGGGTTATGGTGTTTGACGTCACTTTCAACAACAGGGCTCACCAAACCAGGCGAAGTGGGTGACTTTTTTGCCTCGGTTTCAATGAAATTGTCCAATTTCTGTCAAAAAGTGAAGTTTTAGTCGCCCTGTCAGTCTTTTCAAGTCAGTATTTTTTTCACCAATAATACTTTTTCTTCAATATTAACGTAAAAGGAGCTCCCATGTTCCTGAAATTTGACCCATACAGGGTTTGATGTTCAATATTTTATTCCAAACTCGTTAATTGCATCCTTTTTAAGATCATTGTGCAGTACGTTCGTTTTGTGAAAGGTAGGGGGACATGCGGTAGGGCCAAAATTAAAATATTGTTTGTTTCCCCAAACCCGACCCTCCCAGCCAGGTGTGGGTAGGTAGGTAGGGAAATTATTATTATTATTTTTTTTTTCAAAAAAAGTATTTTTACTACTTTTACAATAATACAAATGTAGACATCTAGATAATAGAATGTATGCAATAAACTGCACACCAGGTACTCATTATTGCATGGCTTATATCCTTTTTCTCGGAAAAGCTTAAGGATCAGACATACTAGACATCCCATGAAAAACATCAAATACAACAAACTATAATGAAATTTCAATGTGAGAAACATCTGGAAAAAACTCAAAACTAAAACTGAATTCTGCATGTCCACACCACTTTAGAGACTTATATAGGCCCTTTGGTTTGTTTGTTTTTTTTTATAAAACAGTCTCTTTCAAAACACTGAAACAAACACAGATACATATGTACATGTATGAGTCAAATTCAAATCCTATTTAATGGGATTTCTCTTGGGAACAGTTTTTCCCATTCTCATGCATACAGCAGAAACAGGCAGAACAATATGATGGGTCTCCAATATATCCCTGTCCCTTTCAGCACCAACTTCTGCACAGTAGGTGGAAATATCTGGCTGCTTATGACAACAAAATATCCAAAAAGAATAAAGGAAAAACAAGCATCTGCAAAACACTACACAGAAAACTAAAGGTCGAGTAACACGATACCCACTAAAACCTGAGGGTGAACTCATGTGCTCCAGACGGGTTACATTTTATAGTAGTTCATGATCCACTTGTGAGCCAACTCCGTAGACGAGATGCAATCCATCTGCAGTCAAACATTTCAAGCACCTTAAGGGAGGGAGTCACCTGAAACAAAAGAAGACATGAAATAAAAAGTAACACTTCAGTGTGAATGGACAATTTATATAACTACATATTTATACAAAAATCCATTGAAAAAACTAAGTCCAAACCTGTAAAAAATTTGGGCAGCACGGCCCCTAGAAAAGTAGATTTGTCCCCCTCCCTACACTCACAGGCTTTTAAGTTTGGACAAAGAAGTGTGGACAGTTCTTATACCTAAAGGAACATACTTCTTCGCAGAGAAAGATAGTTTAAAAATATTAATCCAGCAAACTTACCTGTAAATTTACTCCCGACTTCGATTCCTCAGTGATTTCACAAGGAAACTTGGTCAAATTTCTTTTCATCAAAACGTCCAATGCATCTTTTCTTTTTGGGGAATTGTTGTTAGTATCTTTTCCGGACTCTCTCCCATAATGATTAATGCAACAAATTTAAAAACGGTTTTCAAATTCTTCCACAACTCGTATCTCTTCCTCGAAGTCGGGTTCAGTACCTGCCATCCCCAACTGTGACACACACGGCAATGGCATCCGTTTTTCTCTGGTCCTTTTCCTCCGGATCTATCACATCTTCGAGCATTTCTGTCCATGACCATTGGTTTGGAAAGCTATATAATCTGTTGGTTACAACCGGTTTTTATTTTATTGTTTCGCATATATTTTTCTGACGGAGAAGGAAACTGTAAACATGTTGCAGACAACATGCCGTTTTCTGTAGGGTTTTATTATATCAAACGAAAACGTCCGGTATGTATCGAAATCTTAAATCTGAGTCTCTAACGCGATTTAAGAAATCTTGGTTTGTATGCCAGTAAAAGAGCTCTGACTTCCACTTCTACTTTTTCCTTCCCCTATACTATAAGTACCCTGATTTAACACGCTGGACAATGGACATTTAAAAAATAATTCTTGCTCTATATCGGCAATAAAATAATTTGAGTCGCACCGATTTTTCAGAGTCGGTCGGGTTTGGGGAAACAAACAATATTTTATTTTTTGCCTAGTGGGGAAAGAAAATTTTGATCGATTTTCGGAAATCTCCCAGATTTTCCCTCACTTCGCCCTTCAGTCAACTGAGTGAGAAGTCAAGTCGCCCTGTTTTTACTATGTGTGGTGAGCCCTGAACAATATTTCAGTTATATCCTGGCAGTTGGGTTTATTGCTGGAGAAAATCACCAATCTGTCACAAGCCACTGACAAACTTTATCACATAATATTGTATTGAGTACACGACGCCTGAGTGGGGTTTGAACTCACGACATTAGTGGTGATTGGCATGATTACTCGCTACTCAGGTAGTTGTAAATCCATGAGCATGACTGCCTTCACATGTCTTATTATCACTAGTGGCTATTTTCAAAATTACCAGTAGTATGAGAATGATTTGGTTTGATGAATTTTTTTTTCAGTTGAATTTCAAATCAACAAATTTAAAGCAGAAGAATTAAAGACATTACATAGAGTGTTGTTTGGTAAAGTTGCTGCTGTAAGTAGACTTATTTATATGTCTTTTGTTTATCTGCAATTAACTTTTATTCTGTTCGACCAGTTCATACTTTTCAGTCATTGTTGAAAATTTGGCACGATATTTCCAACTTGTGTTTGATATTTTCTTATCTCTCATTTTTACAAGTCTGAGCAGACAATTATCTATGGAATTGTTGTTACCAGAGGGAAAATTATTTGCCTGGGTTAGTTTTGGACTAGGATATAATAATTAATTTCGAACCATGATGTATATGGTAAGACTTGCCAGTGGTACACACAGTGATACACATGTAATCAGTATCTACATACACATTTGTGTACTGATTTAACATGAAACTGATACAGTTTACTTGATAAGACCTTATATTAGTTTTGTGAATATTCTCCAGATTATATCATCCAGCAGAAAACTAACTGCTGAAATATTGTTAAACCTTCAAAAATCTAAATAAATTAAGGTGTACTGTACATGTATATTAAATCTTGATTTGATTGACCTCTGTTGTATTGACAGCTTGAATTTCTTCAATGTTATATAGCTTCATGAAATATATTTTCAGGTTACGAAAATTAAAAAAAATTTAAGACTATTTAATGGTTTTGATTTTAAAAAAGATGAAAAAGAGTACACCAAAAAAAGTGGTATGCTTTTAAAGTGAGTATTCTTAATGTATAGAAGTCACTCTTTATATTGTTTTCTGCAGTGTCAACATTTTGGTTAATCCAAATTTAAAGGTTTTTCTTTAATCTTGAATCACTTACTGAAAACATCATATAAATTCATGAAACATAGATAGTTTGGTTTTTGGTGCTTAATGCCACTTTCAATAATATTTCAGTTATATCATGTTGCGGTCAGTCTTATTGGTGAAAAAAACCCACCAACCTGTCGCAAGTCACTGACAAAACTTTATCACATATTGTTGTATCGGGTACACCTCGCCATGAAACATAGAAGATTCTTTGTGGAAATATACTGTGCCTACTCAAATAGTTTGAAAATAATTTATATTTTTATGCCCCCGCGACGAAGAGTCGGGGGCATATTAATTTACCCCTGTTTGTCCGTCCGGATATAGATGCATTGTTTGTTTGGCTATTTCCTCCTACAGTTTTGGAGCTACAGCTTTAATATTTTGTAGGATGTTTATACACATAATGGAGGTGTCCATGTCCACAGGATTTTGATTTTCATCAAATATTCTCAAAATGACAGGTAGTTGGTCATTTTTTTTCGTACTAGCTGCATAAAGGGAACATGGTTTGTCTGGCTAACTCCTCCTACAGTTTTAGAGCTACAGCTTTAATATTTTGCAGTATGATTTTGATTTTCATCAATATTCTCAAAATGACAGGTAGTTGGACATTTTTTTATGCCCCCGCGACGAAAAGTGGAGGGGGGAGGGTCAAATATCCACAAAATGACCGGTAGGTGAACTTCATTTCCTTCTTACTAGCTACATAATGGAAACAGGTAGTTGGACTTCATTTCCTTCTTACTAGCTACATAATGGAAACTTGGTTTGTATGGCTCCTACTACAGTTTTTGACTTGTTTATAATTTCTTATGGTCAGGCGGGGGCATCTTTTGTGCCTTACAGACACACTTCATTTTTAAAAAGTCACTCCTAACAAAACAACTTTGTTCAAAATTATCAAGTGCGGGGGCATACTTCCAGAGTTCGCGAATACCTCAAATTTTCTGTCAGACATAGGACGGACAGAATGCAAATGTCTGCCAGTCCCACAAAAAAGTTGGTTGTCCTACAATTTGTGAAACTTTTAACAACAAAAGTTGACAGGGTTTTTGCTGGCTCTATTAGGAATTGCCACCTAACCTAAATTGGGAAATTTTATCGACTTTAATCGACAAAATATGAATTTGAAATTAACTTAGGCAATAATAAACAAAATAACTTTGCAGTAGAATATATTTCACTCAATTACAACATCATGTATCTGTCCTTTTCATNTTTCATTTGTTTAATATTTTATTCTTCTGCAGCATATTTTGTTATACAGAAACAGTTTTCTGTCTTTGTCTGTTTAAATCCAAATTCAATATCATCTTCCTCATCACTGTCATTCTGGTTCTGGACAATTCCCTGTTTTCTTGCCATTTGTTTTGAAATTTCCGTTCCTGGCGCTTTTCTTTTTCATATAATTGCCTATCATTCTTTCTTTTTGTGTCCTCTCCGTTTAAATCAGGAGCGTGCGGCTGTTTCCCTGGCATTGCACCAGTCGAGAATCGAATTGGCCACGCTGCCATTAATTGAACTGGTATCTGCTAGGAAGTTATGGTGATAAAAAAAACATGGCAGCGAAAGATCGGGAACCAGTTCAATTATGATCTAACCAATTACCAACTATTTCCCAACGCACCACAACAGACTTTTTCACGAGACGAACAGTTGGACAATCATACCGGCTCAAGACGCTGAAATACCGGACTTTTAGAAATTTTAGCGGTCAGGACCGATGATATTCGCGAACTCTGATACTTCTTTTCTAGCTTTATGCTATTTCGGCAGAAGATTTAAACTTATTTTCATGTACAAATTCTATAAGGTTGTCTCTAATGTTTTTAAAAGTTTGTGTATTTTGTAACTACCAGTTTTCATTCAACAATATTCAAACTTTGCACAGTGATTACACACTCGTTGCAGATGTACACCTCTTGTTATGGACTGAATTTTCCAATAATGAAATAAGAAATCCATGCATGCTGTAGAGGGTTTGTAGTTTGTGTTATCTGTAATTGTCTTGTTTGTGAATCTTCAGATGATAAATGAGAACCACCTAACAAACTATTAATTGTAATGATTTTGTTTGATAATTGTAGTCGAAATTTCCATCTGCCCATGCTTAAAGTTATTTGTGAAGTATTGGATTTGGAAAAGAAAGGAACAAAAGAAGAAGTGGCAGATAGAGTAATGACGTTCTGTTTATGTCCAAAGTCAACAGGAAAACCAGTACCAGTATCAAAAAAGAGGAAAAGTATGATCATATCAAATAAAACAACTTAAAATAGAAATATTATAGTATTGATTAACTTTTATAACTAAAAAAAAAGATTGTATAAAAACTAGAATTGTTCATAAGGGTTATCATGGTCCATTAAAGTTATATATAAATTATGGAGTACACGTTGCATTATCATCCATTTTCTTAGTCCACAAATGGTCAAGCAAACAGTTTAAAGGGAAAGGCCAGTCAGTTGAACAATTGTTATAATTCAATACATTGTAACTTTTTATTTGTAAATAACTAATTATTAAACAAAAAACACCTTTATTATACCCCCACTCGTAGAGATGGAGCTATATTGCAATCACCTTGTCTGTCCGTCTGCCCGTTCACACTTTCGTAACAGATATCTCAGCTTCTACTGGAAGAAATGATTTTATATTTGATATATGGCTTTGGCATGGTGACTTGTACCGTGTCTCCCCTTTCCAGGTTTACCGCACATCTACTTCCTGTTTACTGTGCGACTTACAAATGAACAAGTGGGGGTATTCTTAGCACGACATAGCGTGCAACATCTTGTTACAAATCAAAATGAACTGAAATTTTAACTGCAGCCACATGGCAATGAGTAGTTTAACATATAATCCGGATTTTTCTGTGAGATTTTTTCAGCCAGTTTATTCCATTTAGGAATATTATGATATAAAAATCACATCAAAATCTTTTGCTCAGAAATTTCAGTTGAAATGATCCTAACACAGATGTCTTTTATTTACTGTCATTTAAATTTTCACCTAACTTGTTAAGATCATGGCATTTTCCTTTAAACTGATAACTTCATTACAGTCACTTTTCATATGTCATGTATTTTCAAAAGACACACTGTATAGTTTATGTTGTGCATGTATGAAATACAACAAACAATAATCAACAGGGTTTTCACAACAAACAATAATAAACAGGGTTTTCACAACAAGCAATAATTTACAGGGTTTTCATGTAAGGGATATTATGTTGGCTCCTTAGACCAAACCTTTACTCCCTTGTTTTCAAGTTCAATATTTTAGGTAAATCTTTTGTACTACAAAAATAGTAGTATATTTATACTTAAACATTCTACATAGGACACAGTGTAGGAAATATTTTAGTTTAACCTGTCAAAACCAAACACCTGTCTATTTCAAACACAAAAGCTGGTCACAAGGAGATTCGGTTTAGTTGGGTTTCACTGCATTTATTTCTTTGCAAAACCAAAACCAAATAATGGTTATTAGCATCAAACTCACATCCTCTTTTCTATGACGTTTAAAAAAAAGTTTTGTCATGATTAACTGAATAGTAGATTTACTCACATGTTGATTTGTATTGCAAAGATGGAGACACTCGTAATTCACTCGGAAATTAGAAGACTAATAGGTTCTTACACGAGTCTCTATTGAAGATCTGGGATTTCTTCCACGAGTGTGAGAAATTCTGTCTTTTTCACGAGTGGAGCGTAGCGGAACGAGTGAAAAGACGAAGAATTTCTCACACGATGTTTGCATTTCGGCCCCGAAACTAGATCACCATGTGCTAGGAGAGAAATTTGCATAATTGTGATACGTTTATGTAAAGTTTGTGAGTGCATCGGCACTGTGTACACATGGATGAACTCCTGAAAAGAACCGTTTAATCCTTATAATTCTTCAATGCAATACTGAACATAAAAAATATATTCTTGCATATTCCTGGTCTAAAAATCATACAAATTAAAATTCTGCGAAATGTTGTTGACGACGTTGGCACATTAACAACATGACATCATATGAAGACTTCCAGCTTAAAACGTAAAGATCACACGTCATTAGGCTTGGTGTACGTTTCAATTTTGATAAAATTTAACTAAAAGATGTTTGCAATGTAGGCATTTTAATTATTTTTGTGTATTGTTGTAAATATGGCTTTCAATCTGACACTGTCGATATACATTATAAAGTACACTACTTTCTTGTATTGCATCATTGAAACAATCTGATTGGTCAATTCATCCATGACAGACATGGGCTGTCTGTCATAGTAAATGCACAAAAACGGAAGAATAAATTAATCTTATCAACTTTTAATTAGGATCTGAAGCAAAGGGTAAAGGAGAAAAGAAAAAGACAAAAAAAGATAAGTCTTCAAAAAAGAAGAAATCAAAAGAAAAAGTGAAAGGTTCCGATGATGAAGATGAAGACAAATCAGAGGAAGAAGAGGAGGAGGAGGAGGTGGCTGAAGAGGAAAAGGAAGAAGAAAGTGAAGAAGAACAAGAAGAAGAGTCAGAACCCGAACCTGAAGAGGTATGTATAAATAGGTTTCCATGCTGCACATGTGATCTTTCTCAATAAATCATGGATACGAGTAAGCTTAGTCAGCTAAAAGCTTGCATCTCATGTGCTTTGACAAATATTGCTGAAGCTGAGCAATAATATCAAATAGAAACCTTAACAAATTTAAGGGATATTATAGACTGCAGGGTTTTCAATAAGGACTGGCACATAAATAAAGATAAATAAAAATATTGGACTAAAAAGTTATTCAGGCTACGAAATCGTAACTAATGCTTTGTTAGGGTGTCTTCTTCGAAGGCTGTGTTATATTGATCGTTTTTTCGTAACGAATAAAGAAAGAAAAAAACGAGACGTCCGAATGGAAATGTTTGTGAAATCAATGAAGCATTTTAATTTACATACCCCTGTAACAAATGTACAAGCGCAAATATGACATAGAAAAAGAAGAAAACGTGCAACATGAACACAAAAAAACGATATGTGATTAGTTTACAGGCCCTAAGAAAAGAATAAAAGGTACAGCACTTTCCTGAAGGAAAACCCAAAGTTCGTTTATCGTAGATTGTTGTGAGACAAGCTATCTGCCAAGACTAAATCATTAAATAAAGACTGTTTAAAGCAAAGTTTTGAAATAATTTGTGCGACGTTTACTACAAGATTCAAATTTGATACTATTTTTCGATCTTTTTGGACCTTTTATAGATTACTTTTCTGTATTGGTCTTTGCCTATTGTAACAGACTGTATGGTGACCTACAGATATTTTTTTGTCTTCCATTAATGAATGACATTTATACTTGATGCCAGCTATTATGATTAATATAAAATAGGAGAGCATGTCACAAAAAATCTCCTTCAAACAGCCTAATAAATACTCTCCCCCAAAATCGTCCCTTCGGCACTCAATTACTTTCTCCTGTTCAAAATAGCAATTCACCGGTTCAGTAAAAAGTTATTGAAAACCCTGTAGACTCTGGGAAAGAAACATGGGAGTCAAACTTGGACCAAAAAAATGGTAGCTAATTTGTCTCTCCTGGGGGTTTGTCTCCAATGAAAAATGAAACACAAAGATCATCATAAAGAACTGGAGGTCCAACATTCATGACATATATTCCATCTTTGTTGCTGATATAATTCAAGAAAAGACGACTCAAGCTTATTCAGTGCTCAGTGCCTTCAATGGTCCTGCCAAATATCTTTTGGTCCAGTCCAATTTTTTTTTGTCACTGGACCAAATGTTTGATTTTTAATTTCATACACTGCAAAACCAAAATTTATTCCAACTTGATAACAAATCAACAAAGGAATATGACAGAAAGAGAAGGGACAAAAGAGGAAGTGTTTGTTTCTGATTGGCCATATTCTTAACTCTTCTTTGAAACGACATGGGAGTCTGCATTTCTGTGTTTTAACAGCATCCAAGGTGACTGCTACAATAGAAAATAGTAGAACAGAACACTTGTTTGGTTACAACAGATTCATGATGACCTCTGCAAGACATAGTTTAACAAAATAAAGAGCATTAAGAGAAGAATTTTTTGAGAGTGTTCTGCTCTCCAACTGTTGAACCCTTTGAACTGAATTGATGTTGGAATTTTCTTTCTTTGGTCCTATACAAATATCTATGCCAAGTGATTTTTTTAATAAATCCATTTGTTGAACTGAGTGGTTTTATTTGAAAGGCCTTGAAAAAATACGAATTTTGGTGGTTAAAACATCTTGTTACCTTTCTCCATTCAAAAGTTATGGTCATTTGAATTCCGAAAAATATACACCTTTCAAATCCATTATTGAAAAAATACTGCACAAATGTGAAAACTCCAGTTTTCAAGGCTTAATATCTCCTTTATGTGAATTTCTGTATCACTCATAACTTATGATCCTGGTGTTTGGCCAGGGAGGTCCAAATATACAGACTTTGACCAACACCGGATACTTCTATATTTTTTCCTTCAGAATCAAATATTGCATTGAAGAGCTTTGAAAATAATGTCCACAGCAGAAAATGACTAAGTCCACTATCATTTTCAACATTAATGGCTTCACAGGCATTATTAATGCAGTTATACCCCTCAAATTTGGTATGATAGGGTTTTTCGGTATGCTCTATCCAATGGACAACTTAAATTTTATGCATTATGTGTATAAATATGTGTTTTGTTACCATGGCAACAGCAAATCTGAGCAAAATTGTGAATTTTCATTACGTTTCATTTTAAATCCTCAGACATAATGCCCCCACCCCTGAAATTTTGGCAAAAGAATAATCAGTAAATGCTATCTAATAAAAGTTACCTCAAATTTACTGAGATTTATTGGTTTATGTGTGCTTTGTTCCTATAGTAAACATAAATTACACACAAATATTGTGGAAAAAAAACCCCAATGAAGTTGGATATTTATAGTCATAAATCATCTTTGGCGACTCCTAAACTCTTGAAAATCTGCACTGAGGGTTTTTCCATCTTGCTTTCATCAATGAATACCTCAGATTTGATGTATTTTAGTGGTAGGTGTTTGCTTTATTCCAATGAAACCTAAAAGAGAGTAAAAAAAATCACAGAGAAAACTACCCACCTGACCATTTCGATGATGTCATAAATAAATTAATGGTTTATAAATGGTCCTCAAAATGGTGCCATTTAAATGATGTCTCAAATAAATGGTTTAGAAATGGTTCTTGTTTACAGAATGCTTGATAATTAATATTTTATACAACATTATGTAATAATGTTTGTCAGCGACTTCTGACAGGTTGGTGGTTTTCTGTGGTTTCCTGTAATCTGTAAATTGACTGCCACAACATCATCAATGAAATAATGTTAACAGTGGTGTTAATCACCATTAAACTCTTATTTAGTGATAATAAAATGTAGTACAATTTTAAACAGATAATCATTCTATTTTCATTTCTTTATTTTGAAAAAAGTAATCAAAGAAAAAACTCGTATTTCAGACACTAATAATACTTGAGTTGATATGGTACACTTAGATATAATAGTTTTTGTTTGTAGTAATTCTAGGGAGGTTAGTATAAAAAAAACATACACAATTAAGTAAAAAATTTCTTTTATCAGATTTTACTCAATAAAATGTTTGTTGTCACAGCTCTTTGCAATACACATATATTATTCCCATGAATGTTCTCAGAGTACAATGAAAATTTCCACAATATTGTTAAGTGTACCAGCTAATAGGACATAATTTCATAATCACATAATACAAATCCTTCAATTCTCCAACCAACCAGTGAATGGTACATGTACATGTATGTCCCAGCTATACATAATGGAATATGTTTGAAATTATAAAAATCCATTGTCACATCACTCAGTACATATGTAGAGTCTTTATCCTGTATCTCTCAGCATTTTGGACAGAGTTCTACAATCTTGTCTGAAAAAAAATTACTATGTTATTGTACCGGTATAATAATAGCAGAATAATATTATTATGTAGGATGTAATCAAAAATAAGTATGCAATTGTACACAATATGTGCACTAGTCAAATATTGCTTCAACTCATGATGGTGAGGCTGTCATCAATTCTACAATTTTGTTATAAAAATAAGTGCACAAATGTTAATAAATGTTGTCCCTTAAGCTTGTACAATAGTATGTACTGGTTATTGAATGAGCATGATCATGACTTTATAAGAGTTCAAGGGTTCTACAATGACATGTTTTTCAAAAAGTCATTTATTTTATCCATAGGCATTTTTAACTTGTCCAAAAATGATGTACAAACGGGACATCATCATAATCCTAGTCATAGAATGTAACTTGTATGTTCTCGCTATGATATAGCTAGAAAAAATGCTTGTTTGACATAGAACAATAATCAGTCACTGTGAATGCCGGGGCGTGTTCTGGAAAGAGGTCACCTGCATGTTGTAAAAGTGTCATTATCAAGTGAAAAAAATTAGGTGTTTTTGTTTATTTTTTAAAAATCTGAAATGGGTACCGTTTTTTACACACTGATTTTATATTTCATTTGTACAAATCAGTGAAAGAGGTTGCTTTTCACCAGCTTGCACTCAGCCTAAATTCTAGTGTCTGCATTCCCTGTTTTTTCCCAACTGTTTGCCGAACACTGTGTCATTGTCATTTTGTGCTCAGGTCACAAAAACTTGTATGAAAATTAAAGGAGAGTCAGACAGTGGAAGATTCAGGTAATGAAAAAAAATTGTTATATATATTTACCTTGTATTTTGTAAACCCATTTTTGCAGCTTTATTGTACCAATATCACCAAAAAAAAATTGGGCATAGGTTCCCCGCTACCAGAGGACTGCCCCTCCGGTGGCATGGCTATTTCAAACATATGCAAATTACTTTGCATGTTTTGAAATGAACCTGTTTTTATTCCACCCCCAAAACCTACATCCAGACCAAAGGGAGGGATATAAAAAGCTTTATATTATTTAGGGAGGGGTTGTACATCGTAAATTTTCATTTATTTTTGACATTTTTGAACCAATAAAATGCCTTTACAATAGCTACTGATTTTTTGCGAATTGCATCCAAAAATCATTTTAAAAAACCCAAACAAATAGCTACAGATATTTTAGTATAACTCAAAATAACTTACTTACATCCTGTCCATTTTTTCTGGATAATTTCCTGTTTAGAACTACGATCAACTATCGGCCGCCATGTTGTTTACTGGAAACGTCTTGGTAACCTATGTGACGTTTCATCAAAATTTCGGCGTGCATCGGGCTTTCTCATCCTTTCTGATGCTGAGCCTCAAGAGCAAGGTCAGTCATGATCCATTCATGTGATAGAGAAAATGGAGAGCTCTATCCTGATATAATTTTCGTCAAAATCGACCAACTGCAACGACTAACGCAGATTGAAAGAAATTTATTTTCAAAATTTTTGTCAAGAACTTAAAAAAAAAAAAAATTATCTCCACGCTTTTATTAAAAAAATAGAGAACTATTCCTTTCTTTTGAAACCAAAATTAAGCATTTATTTTAACTGGCTCATTATCAGATTTGTCAACAAACATCACGAGTGACGTCTCGATTTTTACCAAATTCGAAGTTGTTACGACGTTAGCGTTAACCGGCAATCGAGTTGTATGTCTTTTAATACTTATATATATCGTTCAATGAAACAAATTTGGTATCGATTGAGAGGGAAATATACATTCTTTCAACATGCTTTAAGACAAACCGCTTTGTCATCGTATAAAAAAAAATGGGAGTTTAAATTTTGTCATCTGAAACCAAATTACGTTGATCCAGATAGAAAATGGCGTCACTTGGCATACCTAATACAAAGACATATTTTTAGCTCGACTTTTCGAAGAAAAAAAGTTGAGTTATTGTCGTCACTCGTCTGGGTCGGTTAAGTTTTTTGTCAGAGTCCATTTCTCAAAAACTATCAACGGTATCCATTTGAAACTTGGAATACTTGTTCACTATCAAAAGAGGGACCAATTACAACGAGGCAGATGACCCTATGATTTGTATATCCAGAGTTATCTGCCCTTGTTTCGACATAGTACATAGAAATTTGGGATATTTTTTTAGTATAATTAAAATTTCTCAATAACTATCAAAGCTATTAACTTGAAACTCAATATACTTGTAGAAAGTGTTGACCCCAATCTGTTGACAAGTGAAGACAACTCCATCCAGCATTTTATTAGCCGAGTTGCAACAAAGTTGCAGTCGGCTTATGTTTTGTTGAAAGATGGGTGAGTGGGTGGGCATATGTTAGCCTATCTTCGTTAATGCGATAGCGCTTTTAGTTTTTGGCCGATCAACATAAATTTTGGTAGGAAGCATTATTACACTATTATTTAGAGCGAGTTCGAAATTCAGATTAATCTTGTTTTTTTTTCTTGTAAAATCATAGTTTTTTATAGAAAAAGTACATATTTGGAGAATTACACATTTCTCTGAAACTACAAAAGATAGAAACTTAATATTAGGTATGGGTGGAGATGCCAATGTGAAGTTGTGCATTCAACATTTTGTATCCTCGGGGCTCAGCCCCACCCTGCTGGGGAATCTGTATAAGAAAATGTGACAGAGATCCCCACCCTAAAAAGTGTATTGTTTTTCTTGTTTACCTTGTTTACCCTGTGTTAAGGAATACTGTAAGCATAATATATATAAAAAGGATAAAAGTTATGAGTGATGAATTCATATTTTAGCCTCCTAAGAAGAAGAAAGCAAAAAAAGAAACTCCTCAAAAGAAACCAGCAAAGAAGGAAACAAAAACAAAGAAAGAAAAGATGAAAAAAGAAAAACCAGCACCTAAAAAGAAAGGTTTGTTATTGAAGGACTTTTATTTTGCATTTATTAATCCCAAACATTACAAAATAATTTGTGTAGTCATGTTTGTCCAATATCAATTGGTTATTCTCTCTACTGTAAATTTTTGGTCAAATTTCATTAGCAAATTATGATGTGTGTATTACTAAGAAGAATATGTTTCTATATGTTTTAGTTAGGTAACAGTTTGACACTTTCTTTCAGAATCGTCAGAAGAGGAAGCCAGTGAAAGATCTGAAGATGATGAACCATTAGTTAAAAAGCCTCCCTCAGCACCATCAGTATGTTTAATATTAAATTGTTGGGTTTTTTTTGGTGTTTCATGGCATTAAATTAATGCTACTTAAAGCATAATTTTAGGTACATCATAGCATAAAGTTCTTTTTAATAACAGAAACTTATGTTCCTGAAAAAACCTACCAATCTGCCACAAGTAACTGACAAACTTTATCACAAAATTGCACTTTCAGCATGACTGACATAGAACACAAACTTTAGCACAGATTGTATAAGCAGATGTAAATCCAACCACCTAATGATCATAGACCTCCATATAGAGGATAAAATGATCGGGTACAATGTATAAGGTTCACAAATCGAATAATATAAAGTCAATACAATTGTTGAGCAAGTAAGCAAAAGCATCAATTTTACTGGAAATATTCCAAGCAGTATGATATATTTTCTACATCTATAGCAACATTTCTATTCATCAGTATACATGAGTTCTTAAATTTTCACATTCATATATATTAGAGTTATAACTCACTTTCAACTGTCATTTACATTTAAATAGGGGAAGGCACAAGATATCTTTTACAGAAAATCTATACATTTTTCTACAGATGAAATTTGATTGAAAAACTTTTTTTTTTTTCTTCCTTTGCAGAATGATGACTTGAAGAAATTAGTAAAGAAAATTTTAGACGGGGCCAATTTAGAACAGGTCACAATGAAAACAGTGGTAAAACAGGTAAACAAATAATTGATAACACAGATAGAAACCAAAATTAATTCAGCTTATGAGGTGAATAGAAAAATTGATCTGAAAAGTGATTTGACCCAAGTTGATTTCATCATCATGTTTCTTTTGATTTCTCTTGCTAATAAATTGGATAATGCAGTGTGGGAAACCATTTTTTAAAGTTACTCGCCAATCTGGCTAGTAACTATTGAAATCTACTCGCCAGAATTAAGTTTCACTATCCAACTATGGCGAGTGATCCCTCATTTGAATTCGTCACCATTTTTTCCATGACACTTAGTGTCCAATATTTTTCATATGTTCAGTACATAGGGAATACCTTTGTTCTCATCATGCACTAACCACTTATCAAAAAATAATATCATGTTGAATTTAATGTCTTTCCTAATTCAAATTTGCTGCCAAGGTCAACATTTAGAACTGTTAGGATATTAACAAAATAAGCATACCATTTCCGATCAAAGATGTATAATTATTTCAGTAAATAATTACCAACTTCCGCTAAAATTTGGGCTACGACATGGTAACATGTTTCAAATAACAAAGCATGTTTTTAGGGGTATTTCACTCACGATTTCTAATCAGAAACGATATGAAAATAACAACCAAGGTCGGGACAATCGCACAAGTTTTTAGCATTTCCATAAAGAAATGTGATGGCGTTCACAACAAAAAACGAGCGACAATTTTAATAAAAACTTCTGTTTCGGTACTATTTTATCGGAACACGCAAGTGAATCACGTTCAATCAATCGATTTCGGACTATTTATTTTGTTACATCAACTGGCGAGCAGTAAATTATCGTAATTCGCCCAAACATGCTACTAGCCGGAATGGCTAGTAGTTGGATGAAAATACTCGCCAAAATCATTTCACACTCACATTTGGCGAGTTGGCAAGCGGTAGTTTCTTTCACTGATAAAGTGGTACATGTATGTATGGAAAACAAAAACTGCAAGAGGGTAGGGCATTGGGTTGTTAAGGCGTAACTATGATCTGTACACACATCTATATGTCCCGCATTAAGTTCCCCATAGCAAATCATTTGAAATTTATACACAAGGTATGGAACCACAGAAGGAAGATTTCTGACTTTTCTGCTTTTTATACGCCCGTCTTGAGACAGGACCTATTATGTGATTGGGTGGGCGGGCATCCACGCAGGTTTCCGCACAAAGACTTTAGTTCTGTATATAGGATCTTTACCAAACTTTGCCACATGATTCCACTGTGGAACGGGAAGAACCCTATTTATTTTGGGGTCATTAGGTCAAAGGTCAAGGTCACCGTTACTATGAATAGAATTTTTGACAACAGGGTAGTTTCCGCACGATAACTTTAGTTCTGTATATTGGATCTTTATCAAACTTGGATACATGATTCCCCTGTGGAAGGGGAAGAACCCTATTTTGGGATCATTAGGTCAAAGGTCAAGGTCACCGCTACTATAAATAGAATTTTTGACAACAGGGTCGTTTCCACATGATAACTTTAGTTCTGTATATTGGATCTTTACCAAACTTGACCATATGATTCCCTTGTGGACGGGGAAGAACCTTACTTATTTTGGGGGTCATTAGGTCAAAGGTCAATGTCACCATTACTATAAATAGAATTTTTGACAA
>MJUT01045836.1:201046-213003 GCA_002080005.1 Gigantidas platifrons | reverse complement strand
TTCTTCTTCTTTACATTTCTAGCCATCCTTCACTACTGAAGATTATTGGCCGAGCGCCGTATCAAATTTAGTTATACATAAAGTTTAACATATATACAATAAATCAAAGGTTAAAACTATATACATTTGATAACTACTATGAGTATGAGTGATTATGGTGTGAAAATTGGAATCAAGGCAGATACTGGGATCATGCTCTTGAAACCGTCAACTGTGTCTGCAGTGGTAAATGTTGTAGGCAGTTGATTCCAAAGTGTGATAGACCTGGGGAAGAATGAGTATTTGTAGCAGTCTTTTGATGTCTGTATGTGCCTG
The DNA here is from genome assembly GCA_002080005.1 of Gigantidas platifrons. Taxonomy (NCBI): domain Eukaryota; kingdom Metazoa; phylum Mollusca; class Bivalvia; order Mytilida; family Modiolidae; genus Gigantidas; species Gigantidas platifrons. Next base: position 212,688 of record MJUT01045836.1, on the reverse strand, counting down.
AATGAATTTGGATTTGTGTGTCTGGTTCTGGTGTCAACTGGAATTAATAGATTTGAATATGGTATGGCAACTAAATGGTGTATGACTTTGTAAAAGAATATGAGTCTGTACCTTATGCGGCGCACCTCAAGTGGGGCCCAATTCAAGTCAGACATCATATCTGTTACAGAACTTGTATTGTGGTACCTGTTACTGACATAGCGGGCCGCTCTCCGTTGAATTTTTTCAATTTGAAGTTTTTGCTGTTGTGTGTGTGGGTCCCAAATGGTGTTACAATATTCCAATTTCGGTCGGACTAAAGCTTAGAATGCATGTTCTTTGATGGCTGGTGAATGTACTTTTAAATTTCTTTTAATGAATCCTAGTGACTGATTAGCTTTAGCTGTCATGGTGTTGATATGTTTGTCCCACTTTAAGTTATTCTGAATGGTAATGCCTAAATATTTTGCAGAGTCAACTTTCTCTAGTGTGTGCCCATGCAGTTGGTATGTATGCGAGATTGTTTTCCGCTTTTGTGTTGCACTTCTTTTGTCTTCTTTTCTAAATTTCTTTGCTAGGATTTCATAGTTTTATATTGATTTATTCTTTAATTTTATATGTTTTTGAAGATTAATTAAAATTTAATATGGGACAAAGTCCCAACTATGGTAGAAATAGCAATTTTTTTCTATATACTAATGACTAAATTTTCATGCACCGGAAATGACATACCGGAAGTCAATACATGGTTAAATCTGTGCAGAAAATCGGATGCGGACGTTTCGTAACCTGGTCGTTTCGTACCTAGATCGGGACTAAAAAAACGACGGATGATTTGGGTCTGGGTCCCCCTATTTGCCCCCTCTTTTAAGAAAATCTGGATCCACCCTCGGTCTACTTTGAAAAAATATTATAGGTCCATATATATCCGAGTTTATATTGTTTAAAAAAAGATATTGGTCTTCGTCCCAAGTTAGGTAACACCTATTATCATATTATGGGACGAAGTCCCAACTATGGTAGAAATAGCAATTTTTGTGTATATACTAATGACTAAATTTTCATGCACCGGAAATGACATACCGGAAGTAATACATGTACAGCCACAGTGGGTTTCTGCAAAAAATTCGATGCAGTAAAAAATTGCTCTTGTAGGGGCACGAGTATCAAAGTACTAAAAACGACATATTGTATAAATAAAATCAAGAACGGTACAAGGATGTAGAAAAAAAAATAAAGTTGCAGCTCTCGTGAGAAGTGGAACCATATGCCTGTTCAAAATATCGCGAGATAGAGCGTGAAGTAGTCCTTGACAACCATAAACAAAGATGACCGACAATGTTTATAATTTTTATGATGTATAAAACTAATGACGGCTTTTCTCGTGAATACTTGAAAGCATCGCACATGAACAACAAAATGTGCAAACTAAAGCTATAGTACAATAAAGTTTATTTACTATTTCCAGTTATGAACCATGTTCGGTAGCGGATACGAAAACTGTCCGGAGTTTGGTCCCCGATATATTGTTTAAAAAAATTATTGGACTTCGTCCCAAGTTAGGTAACACCTATTATCATATTATTGACGTGTTAGGGAAGAGGTAGCGCTTTCTAGACTTGTAGTCTGCTGAAGGTCGACCGTGTCAACAGCGATGCGATGCTTCCTGTGTTTGGCACTTAGGGGAATAGACAGTCGTGTCATTTTGCAACAAAGGTGTTAAATTCATATTGTAGAAAGATAACTGATAGTTAACTGTGTATTGCATAACAAGTTATGGCAAAGACATCACTAAAACACAAAAATCTAATTTATGTATTGGGTTGATTAAATGTACCTGAAGCGTGTTTATCTAATCCAATTATGAATACTTATTAATCGTAACTAGTATCAACAACTGATTGTTGTACTTTCATAATGGCGGACGATAGTAACACCACCTAGCGTCCACGAACGATAACTAGGTAATCACCGATTTCTGAAAACGTCTATATATATATATGTATATAGATCATCTACATTTCTAGTCCGAGATTCCTCTGCCGTTCGACGACCATTTAGAACTTGCTGTTGTCGTTGAACGTCAGAGCGCTTGCCATAAACAAAACAGCGGATTTTCCTCTCCCACTCGAGAGAGGCACATTTCCACGTTTTGTGGCCATCAGATTTTATTTTCTATCCAAAACCCTAATATATATCGCTTCACCAATCATTTTTCTATTCATTCATAACCATCTTACCTCCAGAGAGTGGTGTTACACTCGATTACAGCACGTTTTTTCCTTACACCCGATGATTTGGTCATTTCACTGCCATTTTTTTAACGTGATCTCGCGATATTAACTGAAAGATGACAGCAATGCATTGCATGATGGGAGATACTAAATGCAGTGCGCCAAATTTGCATACGTAAACAAACATACAAGACGATATAAAGCGTATTCTGCAGGACAAACAGTTCCATCTACAGCTCAAATCAGAGCAGAAGGAAATAATACAAAATATGTTGGATAGAAAAGATTCATTTGGCAGTGTTATCCGCGGGCTTCGGAAAGAGCATGTCTTACGTTTCCCCCTATTTTGGACAAGGTCAGATCATATATGCAAATCATCTCCCATGATACATTGCGGTAATAGTAGTTCTCTCGAAGTCACGTGACAAATATTTCAAAATGTCAGTGTTCAAAATGACGAAATCATATGGTCTGTGGGAAATTGTGCTGTATTGGAGTGTAACACCAATTTCTGAGGGTAAGATGGTTATGAATGAATAGAAAAATGATTGGTGAAGCGATATATATTAGGGTTTTGGATAGAAAATAAAATCTGATAGCCACAAAACGTGGAAATGTGCTACAAATGAGATGTGGAAAAAAATCCGCTGTTTTGCTTATGGCAAGCGCTCTGACGTTCAACGACAACAGCAAGTTCTAAATGGTCGTCGAACGGCAGAGGAATCTCGGACTACTACATTTCATATAGATAAAAAAAATTATGCTTCATGCTTGATGCATCCAAAGAACTGTCCGATAAAAAGATGCCTTCATTGCCGATCAAGTATTAAAATGACACATCCATATAGTTAATTCAATGGATTATTGTTGTTTAAAAACTGTAATACAAAAAATAAACAAAAAGTCCGTTCTCCCATGTGCGTTTCTCAATTTCGGTTCTTTGTTAAACTATTATGCATGAGACATCAGCCAATCAAACCCGTTGTAATATTATCACTGAAAATACAATAATTTCCCGCCATCTTTTTTACATAGATAATAGCCAATCAGAATGCCTATTTTTCCAGATCCCAGCAAACTAACAATAGTCAAACTGAAAGAAGAGCTGCGACGTTATAACGTCAAATTACCCCCTACTGGTGCCAAGAAACAAGCATACGTCGATTTATACACAAAACACATCAGTCAATTAAACGATCCAAATATATTTGAGGACGACTTTGACTTGACCGAGCAAAGTTTGGAGCCTTCGGCGGAAAGTGAAAACGAAAGTGCAACAGATTCAGGAAAGGAACAGGCTTCTGATTCTGATAACGAATCGGTAATTAATTGAATTGTAGTCCTAGTTGTTGTATAAAGAATAAGTGATCCAGAAATGAAGAGTTTTAAATCGATTAGCGGTGATACATCAATGGCAGAACAATCAACTTGTTGATGGTGGCCATTAAGAGGCAGAAGAGATAACTCCAGGATTTAACATTTTTTTGTTTCCATTTTAGCGCGAAAATAAACGGTCTCGGATGCATAGTTGCCAACCCCAACTTACCCAAATCCGGAACCAGGCCTTTTAAAATGCGGAATCCATTAAAATCTTATGGGTTCATCCAAACAATGTTGAAGGTACCGATACGATGTAGGGATAGATGTATCGGTTTGCATAATATAGTCTAGATAAACACAACATTTGACGATGCTTTTTTGGCTAACATATAATTCCAGCAGTTGTACTGTACAGTTTTCTCATGGCAGATGAATAAATCTCTATTTTAGCCATGTCAACAAGGAAGTGGAATGAGTCACAGGGACTTGAATCGCTTTCATAGAGGTCACGCGGCCTATATACCCTATATACTAACAAGGGATGTAACGACCAACGTAACCAAGCCACTACCAGTTCTGTTTCAGGCTTGAAAAAAATATTAAAAAATCACACATTCAAACAATCTTTGTTGTCATTCGCTAGCATATTGATTTATCTTTCCGACGAGACATAATTTTTCACAACTGCTTCACTCTAGAAGTCAGTGCACCCCTGCAAACTTGAAACTTTGCTCCAAAATAGGTCACCAACGTTTTGCTCGGACGCAGTCAACGATCTTTACTCAGAGAGTAAAGAGCACAATTGCGGACAATATCCCAGTGTTCGCCAAAAACTTTTTTAACCACTAGACATCTGGGCCAGTGACTTGCTAAAGTTACTAGACCGAAGCAGTGCACACTAGACCGAAGATATTTTTACCAGAAAAAGAAGAAACAAATTTTCATTGTTTAATTTTATACATGCATTTGGATGGTGTCTATTCTAAAGTTGTTACATCCTGTAACAAACTTCCGAGCCCCAGTTTTGTCCTTAAACTGTTTTTCGCAGTATGTACAATACATCATTTGTTCATGTTCCGTGTAGATGATGGACAAGACCACAGTGTATGAATTTTCATAAATAGAGAAAAATAGTGAAAATTTAGATGTTGGTGTATTACAACTTGTCTCTTACACATGTATATATATATTATAATACCCCAACATCTAAATTTTCACTATTTTTCTCTATTTATGAAAATGCATTCGACTGTGATAAGACTAATGGCTCTTTGAGTTTAGGATTGTAAATTTTGTAAATAACTTTATTGTGCAAACATCTTTTACTTTTTAATACCTAAAAGTAATAGCCTTTTAATACTAAGAGTAAATGAAAATATTCAATTGGTTCCAATATGTTTTTAGTTTTAAATCCTAAAAAAAAAAAAATTTACCGTGTCACACACGGGTCCTCCACAGTGGAGGAAACTAAGAAGAGAAGAAGTTCGTCGTAGCGTAGCCAAGGGTGATTGGTAGTCCAGTGGAGCTTAAAAGATCGTGATCTTTTCTGTTCATATTGTTTTTTTTTAGCCTGTGACACCTCCTCTGGTGTTCTAGAGGGCTTTTTCAACTTCTTCCCCGGAATAGCACCGTCTTGCCACTTCCCAGACCATGTTGATTTATCGAAACCATAAACAACTAAAAACCATAATGACAGAGCACTATCCGTAACGATTCATACTGGGNGTGAGTTACTACTTTTCGTCTGCACTATGCGAACTGTTCTGGTGATAGTTGAGTCGAAGGCGTTCATAGGTATTTACGACAGTCAGGATTTATGCGGATATTGTCCGCAATTGTGCTCTTTACTCCCTGAGTAAAGATCGTTGACTGTGTCCGAGCAAAACGTTGGTGACCTATTTTGGAGCAAAGTTTCAAGTTTGCAGGGGTGCACTGACTTCTAGAGTGAAGCAGTTGTGAAAAATTATGTCTCGTCGGAAAGATAAATCAATATGCTAGCGAATGTCAACAAAGATTGTTTGAATGTGTGATTTTTTAATATTTTTTTCAAGCCTGAAACAGAACTGGTAGTGGCTTGGTTACGTTGGTCGTTACATCCCTTGTTAGTATATAGGGTATATAGGCCGCGTGACCTCTATGAAAGCGATTCAAGTCCCTGTGGAATGAGTGTACTATATATGTATGCTGCGTAGTATATTCCTCCAATAATAGGAGCACCACATATTGGTATTTTTATAAATCGATTTTTACTTTCGTTTTATATACTATAAAACCAAAAACTGTTTACTTCCGGTTTCCAACAGTTCAGTCATGTATACTTCACAAATCTTGTACGGGCATACACAATAAGTCGATTTAAGTATAAGGAATCAATAAATGAACCATTATGTTCGACATTCTCCTACATTTTATTCAAACTTCTTTCAAGATCAACTTTATTTTAGTGAAAATTTCTTTTTTCAAATTAACGGGTCAATGCGGAAACGGCCCCCATTTTCCGGAACCATTCCGGGCAATCCGGAAAGGTTGGCAACTATGCGGATGGCATCGTTCTACGGGGTTTTATATGAAAATGGTAAAAGATACTTTTCCGAAAGTTCATTAGACATTTCTACGACTATATTTGCATTTCCAGAAAATCATCGAAGTTTTGGGGTTCTGAAAAGGGATTTGAAAATTAAAATTAGACATTAGCATATGAAATTGGTCATATACACGATTCTTATTGTGTATTTAATGTAGATTTATGTATTTACTAGAAACCAAACCCATAAAATTGAGGGAAAATAATTGTATTCATAGTGATATTAATTTTTTTTAAATGATACACCCCTTTTTCATATAAGAGTTGTTGCCCTTTGTAGAACTCTTCAATCCTTTGAAAAGTTTGTCAACATCATAATTTTCAATTTATCCAGTTTATTGAGTTACTGTTTGAAGTGTTTCATTGATTAGGTGATTACCCATTTATAATTGAAGGGAAATAAATATATAGTAGCAATTTAACGGCTGTAGTCGGTAAAAGATAGGGAAATAAAGAGAGGGGGGGTTCAACATCACATGAAACTCCCATGCACCATGACGTCCATGTCACTACGAACTCTATTTTTTCTCAAGAGTCAAGTTTAAGGATTAATTTACTTTCAAATATATAATTGTTTTCACAATCAAATGTGTTTATTGAGCCCTGTTGAGAGGGACCCGATATCGGCCATTCGGCAATGGCATGTTCACATCAAATAGCCATAAAAATTATATTGAAGGTATCTGGTATTCCAAACTGCCAAAGATTAAAATTTCCCATACAACAATAGAGTTCAAATATTCCATATCCCAATAATACTTTTAGTCCTAGTATGCTATAACCCTACATGACCTACAACCCCCCCCTCCCCCCCCCTTTTTTCTAAATGGAAAAAAAAGGGAGATGTAGGATACTCAGATTAAATAATACTCGAATACTCGCATATGTATCCATAAAACTCCTAAACAAGACTCATTGAATTGATATATTAATCTGCATGTTACCTGCCCAATACACAATTGTATTTTGCATGATGGCCCTAATTTACATGCACACACCCCCCTTTTCGTATGATTAAAACACATGTCATATCCCATATTTGGACAGATCTCTGGGGTAAGACACTTTTTTTTCATTTCATATGTATAAATTTGAAATTTGGAATTAAAAAAAATATATATTTCATGTAGATAATATTTTATTTCTGCTTGGACAAAGTTGGATCAAAATTTTATTGAAATCCGAAAATGTCCAAAACTTAAAATTTAGATTTCTCTGTCAATAATCATGATATTGGACGTTTTATTGAAGATTTGAAAATGTCTTGATAAAGGCTTTCAAATGCATATCATTTTTTTAGGTTTTACTTATTTTGAAAAAATCATGTATCGTCCCTACCATGATCGTGAACACTGAACACTCCCCCTTTTCTGTTCTAAACTAATTTTTTGTGTGTTAAAAATGTTGCGTTTGTGGAATATGTGTATACTACCATTGAAAAATAATATCATATTAGTACGAGATTCATCTGCCGTTCGACGATTATTTACATCTTGATGTTGTCGTTGAACGTCGGAGCACTTGCCATAAACAAAACAGCGGATTTTCTTCACACACTCGAGAGAGGCACATTTCCACGTTTTGTGACTATCAGATTTTATTTTCTATCCAAAACCCTTATATAAATCGCTTCACCAATCATTTTTCTATTATTTCATAACCATCTTACCCTCAGAAATTGGTGTTGCACTCCATTTTCATTATACCGCTTAAAAATTATGGAATGAATTGCCAGAACATCAGTGTGGAGATGCTGTTGCTGCAGCCCTGCACTTTAATGGAAGAAGAACATTTTCGAAATGAAACAAATTTTAATCAATTTTCAAAATTAATCAGTATGTGGACTGGCAATTCATGCCGTTGCAATGCATGCAAATAGCTTTGCTCTGTAGTGCTATAGTTTCAAGCTTTTAGTATTGCTATTTTAATTGAGTGCTTGTAATGCATAAATTGTTTGTTGTTGTGCTTAATTATCTTTGTCGCTTGTGTTTTATAATAATATAATTTTATGTGTGCTTCATATGCAATGTCTTACGTTTTTTGTTTTTTGTTTTTATTTATTAGTAAGAATGCATGATATATATGTGCTATTAATATTCTGCTGCTCTTTTTAATGACCAAATGTTGTAATGTTTTATGATTATATGCCTTATATATACCTTGCTGTATTATATGTACTGTCATGCATGTTTTCTGTTACTATTTTATGTTATTTGATAGACGATTTAAAAGCTCAACAGAGCTTGTGTTATTTGCATTCCTATGTATCGTCTTTAAATAAAGCTTTTGAACACTGACATTTTGAAATATTTGTCACGTGACTTCGAGAGAACTACTATTACCGCAATGTATCATGGGAGATGATTTGCATATATGATCTGACCTTGTCCAAAATAGGGGGAAACGTAAGACATGCTCTTTCCGAAGCCCGCAGATAACACTGCCAAATGAATCTTTTCTATCCAACATATTTTGTATTATTTCCTTCGGCTCCGATTTGAGCTGTAGATGGAACTGTTTGTCCTGCAGAATACGCTTTATATCGTCTTGTATGTTTGTTTACGTATGCTAATTTGGCGCACTGCATTTAGTATCTCCCATCATGCAATGCATTGCTGTCATCTTTCAGTTAGTATCGCGAGATCACGTTAAAAAAATGGCAGTGAAATGACCAAATTATCGGGTGTAAGGAAAAATCGTGCTGTAATCGAGTGTAACACCACTCTCTGAGGGTAAGATGGTTATGAATGAATAGAAAAATGATTGGTGTAGCGATATATATTAGGGTTTTGGATAGAAAATAAAATCTGATAGCCACAAAACATGGAAATGTGCTACAGTTGAGATGCGGAGGAAAATCCGCTGTTTTGTTTATGGCAAGCGCTCTGACGTTCAATGACAACAGCAAGATGTAAATAGTCGTCGAACGGCAGAGGAATCTCGGACTATATCATATGTGAATGAAACAAATCATCAAATGGCATCCCTTTGTTTTTCAAACATAATGAATGTTGGTACTTTTCGTGATCGTATAGTAAACTGGGGTTGGTATATAACGATACCTATAATGCTTTTATATGCAAACAGTGCCTGTCGCCACTACCGTGAGATTTAATCCTCAATACAACATTATGTGATAAGTTTATCAGTGACAGGTAGTTGGTTTTCTCTGGTTTCCTTCACCAATAAAACTGACGGCCACAATATACTGTAACTGAAATATGGTTGAAAGTGGTGTTGAACACCATAGCCCCCTGCGTCATACATAGGAAATAATGTAAATAAATGCAACATTTCAATCCTCACTATCTTCAAATTAGTTGTGTTTAAAAAAACAACATGCACCATACACATGACCGCCACAGACAATTCTTGTTTCTAATTGGTTGATTTCTAAAAAAAAATCTTCTCTGAAACCGCTTCGTCAAATGAACCGAAACTTGGTAGGTCCTCTATAAAGATTGCTCATTTCGTCCCTATCCATTAACAAATATGGCTGCCATAGGCAATTCTTGTTTCTGATTGGTCGATTTCTAAGAATCTTCTACTCTGAAACAGCATGGCCAAATGGACCGAAACATGGTAGGAAGCATCTATGGAAGGTACTCTATGGGAATTGCTCATTCCATTTTGATCCGTTGACAAACATGGCTGTCGTAGGCAATTCTTGTTTCTTATTGGTCGATTTCTAAAACAGTTTTTCCTCTGAAACCGCTTGGCCAAATTATATGAAACTTGGTAAGAATCATCTATGGAAGGTCCTCTATAGAGATTGCTCATTTCATTTAGATCCATTAACAAACAGGGCTGCCACAGGTAATTCTTGTTTTAGATTGGTCGATTTCTAAAAATCTTCTCTGAAACTGCTTTGCCAAAATGAACCGATATTTGGTGAGAAGCACCTATGGAAGGTTCTGTAGTAAGTTTCCTCAAAGCAGAATGAAAGGTGAGCGACACAGGCTCAGTTCAGTGCTGAGCCTCTAGTTTATTTCATTATAATTTACAACCGTTTACAGTGAATAGGCTATCTGCTATGTGGTAAAATGTCTAACCTAAGGCTGAAGTAGAAAAAACTAAGTGTTACAGTCCCTGTTTTCATTTGAGAGAATAATTTTATCTTCTTTTTAGCTCACCTGACCCAAAGGGATGTGCGGTACTGGTGTCTGTTGTCATTAAACAATGCATGTTATTTTTTTTAAATTAAATTCTTGTAAAAAATATATATAATTGATCCCATAAATATTTGTTTCATTATTTACTAGGTAAAAACTAAGTCTATGTCTGTAGTGTGCACAATTAAATGAGATGGTTTACAAATTTTCAACTTTTGTATCCAGTTGAACGAAATTCAGCAAGCTTGTCGAATGTCAGTTGCTGGTTTTAATCAGACTATCATTATATTGTTGAGAGTTATGGCTTATTCCGGCCAAAAGTCCTGAATGAGACATGTTTATTAATTTTTATAATGTTGCGAAGGTCTGATTACATGAGCTATATTGATGTATTTTAGGTTCCATTGGAAGAAATTGAGAAAACTAAAAAGAAAATCATGAATGTTGAAGATTTAACAGACAAGCAACTGTCAGATGAACTCAGGTCGCTTGGTTTTAAACCTGGACCTATTGGAGGTAAAGATGTACCAACATACTTAATGCACTTTCTTCTGCATTAAATGCTCTATTTTCATCCTCATATGTAGGACTATAATTATCACGCTCATATTGATTTGAATATTTATATGCAAGTATCATTAAAAAATGATTTACTCTCAAATATACCAGATATTGAATGCTTTCTCCTTTAAACAAAAATTCATACTTGTCAACTTGCTAAGAACTTAAAAGGAAACAAAACTCACAAATTTTATCATATAAAGTTATATATAGAGTATGGGCACATCAGACAACAAGGAGGAAATAAAACTCACAAAATTTTTGTGATGTGTATCATCACAAAAATTTGTGAGTTTTATGCACTGATGACATCGGTTGATGTAGATCTATCTATTACATAATCATTTGTGATGATACACACTGATGACATTGGTTGATGTAGATCTATCTATTACATAATCATGCATCCTACTACAAGGATTCCTCCTTATATTTATTGGATAATATTGGACAATCATGAGTTTTTTTTTTATACATTTCAGTTACAACAAGACGAGTATATGAAAAGAAACTGGTGAAAATGAGACTGAGTGCCAGTTCAGCTATGGCTAATCCAGCTACTTTATCACCAAAATTATTCCTACCAAAATATTGTGAGTGTAAATATTATCTAGAATGAAATGAAAGAATTATGACCTTTTAATTTTATGACAAATGTAATAATAAAACACAGTAAAATATGACTATTACAGTTCTAACATTCATTAGAAAATTAAACACAGTAAAATATGACTATTACAGTTCTAACATACATTCATTAGAAAATTAAACACAGTTAAATATGACTATTACAGTTCTAACATTCATTAGAAAATTAAACACAGTAAAATATGACTATTACAGTTCTAACAT
>MJUT01045836.1:145972-177192 GCA_002080005.1 Gigantidas platifrons | reverse complement strand
TTTTTGTTCCGATATGAAATTCAAAATGGCGGCTACAACAGGACTTAATTTAACATTGGACCCTATGGGAAAAATGATTCTTCTCTGAAACCACTTAGACAATTGAAACCAAACTGCCCAGAAATAATCATTGGAAGGTCCTCTACCAAATTTATGTTTTTTATGCCGATCGGAAATCCAAGATGGCCGCCACCGCAGGACATAGATTAACATTGGACCCTATGGGAAAATGTTCAAATGCCTTCTTCTCAGAAACTACAAACATGATTAAAGCCAAACTGTACATGAACGTTCATTGGATGGTTCTCTACAAACTGTACATTTTTTGTTCCGATATGAAATTCAAAATGGTGGCTACGGCAGGACTTAATTTAACTTTGGACCCTATGGGAAAAAATGTTTAAAAATGCTTTTTCTCTTAAACCACATGGAAAATTGAAACCGAACTGAGCAGGAAGGATCATTTGAAGGTCCTCTAAAAAGTTTGGGTTTTTTATGCCGATCCGAAATTCAATATGGCTGCCACCACAGGTTATAGTATTAACACAGGACCATATATGGGGAAAATACAGAAATATGTTCTTCTCTGAAGCTATTGCACTGATTGAACCGGTACCTAAACTGTGCATCAATCATTAGAAGGTCCTTTACAAACTTTGTGTTTTTTATGTTGATCGAAATTCCAAGATGACTACCACTGCATGACATAGTTTTTACATAGGACCAATTGGTTCTTTTTATAACCACGTGAACGATACAGGCTCTTGAGAGCCTCTGGTTAATGGTTGAGATCCCCACCCCTAAACCATATATATTTATGATCAGGGTGACTAGGCAAATTAAATGCCTTATAGCTCAGGCCCCAGGGGGTCATACCCCACCCCCTACCTGAAGTGAAATTTTTAATGGTTGAGAACCCACCCCTAAACCATATATATTTATGATCATGGTGACTAGGCAAATTAAATGCCTTATAGCTCAGGCCCCAGGGGGTCTTACCCCACCCCCTACCTGAAGTGAACTTTTTAATGGTTGAGATCCCCTCCCCAAATCATATATATTTATGATCGGGGTGAATAGATAAATTAATTGCCCCAAGAATTGAGGCCCGAGTTCACCCCATCCCCTACTGAAATTGTTTTTTATAGCCGAGTATAAAACAAGACCAAATGATTTTGACTTGCAACTCGTTTTAGTTAGTAATGTCCGAAGGGACAAGTTAAAAAAAATGTTAATGTAGAGGCCTGTGGGAAGCACCTATAGGCTATGGAATGTTCTGTATTAAGTTTCTTCAGAGCAGAATGCAAGGTGAGCGACACAGGCTCAGCTCAGTGCTGAGCCTCTAGTATTTGATTAGGTTCACAAGGGGCCATCGTGGTAATGATTTATTGATGGTTAGATTTACAACTGAACTACCTATGTAATCAATACATATCACCACTAAAGTTGTGAGTTCGAATCCTACTCAGACAGGGTGTACTCTATACAACATTATGTGATAAAGTTTGTCTGTGACTTGCAACAGGTCAGTGGTTTTCTCTGGGTACACTGGTTTCCTCCACCAATAAAATTGACTGCCACGATATAACTGAAATATTGTTGAAAGTGGCGTTATACACCATAACTCTAACCCCTATTAGCTTTACAATGAGTCTCTTTTAATCAAGTTTGCCTATTAGGAGCTGCTGCAAATTGTCTTTTATGTACAAGGATCTTGGCATTCATTTTCATACATGAGGCACTCGATCAAGTCCCATCCTCAGGGCAACTGGCGTAATTGATTTGTCCCAGAAAACTAGGAGATGTCCCTTTTGGTCGAGGTTGTACCCTGTAGCAGAGAAACTAGGTCTTATTTTTATAATGCAGGCTTCCATGTGAACCTGATTCCTTGGAGACTGACAAACTGATAGTGATATTCATTATATATAGAGTTACACTTTATTCATGTTATTATTCCTTTATTACAATGAAACATTTATAGTTGTTTATGAACTGTGTAAAATATCTTCTAGCATCTGTTCACACATCATTAAAGCTCTAGGAACATGGAAACAACCTGGAAAAGTTCATTGCTGTTATTTGTATTTAAAAACCACATGGTAACTTGGTAATTGTGCTCAGCTTATGGTTTGATAAATTTTGGGCTGTTGGGCAGCATGCACATCAAATTTTGTTATCCCTCTAGTATCTATATTCATAGAAAGATTTTAAGCACAAGCTATATATGGACAATATTTCAGTCAAGTTCAAAAACGATAATTTTTTGTGAAGAATTTAAGAGCTTTGTCCATTAGATATTATTAAGTATGAACCTCCCCTTTTTCTTGGCTCAATAGAAATATAGTTCAACAGATTTAAGCCAAAGCTATATATGAAGAATATCACAAACATCAGAATTTTGATAATGATATAAGAAAATTTTATCGGATGCTTCAATGATATCTTTAATTGTATTTATACACAATCTTGATAACAAAAAATTGTTCTTGAAATACACTAGTTGTTAAAGATGTGACTAATCAATCTCTCTGACATTTCCTTACAAGGTGGAATCTCACTTAGCTACATCAGTTTCATTGATTTATTTAGTGTTCACCCGTACATAGGATCAAAATGATTTGTTCTAGAAGTTAATGTAATATAATCTAGTGGGGCAGGAACCTCCCCCTGAGTTCTCGCAGGTTTTTAGTGGAATTCGTGTTGATCAATCTTTGGTTTTCTGTGTAGCATTTAGTAGATCATTGTTTGTCCTTTGATTTACGACTTTCGATTGCCCCCTTCGGTATCTTCAACTTGTATCACATGATTTTAATCAAATTGTTTTAATACATGAAAGTTGCCATTAGAGAGAATTTAACAATAGTTTTGGTATATTAATAATTAAAAAATATGCTTTTGTGAACGAAAAATTAGACAACACTTGTGTAGCCTACATATACTGGTAATCATCAATTGTGCAATTTTAAGTCTTGATTTCTTTCATACCATAAACAAATAGAAAGTTAAAACAACCACTGGGCTGATTTAAACATGAAAAACATAACAGAAGCTGATAGAAATTTAGTTCCTGGCTTAAACAAGTTATGACTGGAATAAACCAGTAAATAGGCATACTTTAACAGATTTCCAACAGCTAAACAAATAGAAGAAAACAATGGAAAAAACCCTGCACAGATTGAGGTCAACTTGATCATACTACTTACTACCATAGAAATGGCAATAACATAACCTTTGACACTACAATAACAGGGTCAGTCAATGTTTGTAGTAATCTACTGGTGGATATTCTAACTAGTATGAAATGTTTATGTTTTACCTTTCCACTCGCTGCCTTTAAATCTCATTTTAACATTTCCATGTCTATCTAAATATCCAAACCACTCGCCATGCTCTTCATCTACAAACTAAATCATAAGAGAGATTATGATATGTAAAGGGGACTCTTTGGCTGACCTTAAGATATTTTTAGTAAACAATACATTTATATATAATCTAATCTGATTTTATTTGAAAAATTTTAGGAGAAAACAAAATTGTGTCATTGTCTCCTGGAGTATGATATATAAATCATGGGTTCTCTC
The DNA here is from genome assembly GCA_002080005.1 of Gigantidas platifrons. Taxonomy (NCBI): domain Eukaryota; kingdom Metazoa; phylum Mollusca; class Bivalvia; order Mytilida; family Modiolidae; genus Gigantidas; species Gigantidas platifrons. The sequence continues at coordinate 173,611 of MJUT01045836.1, read as the reverse complement.
CCTGGTCTAGTCTAACTAAAGGATATAAAATTGGTATTTGTTGCTCCTCTGCTAAGCATGCAACATTACAGACGAGCAAATACTTTCTGATTCATAATCCAGATAATGTATCAGAGTAGATCGACATGTCTATCTACAAACTTGTTTTAGTGAGCCTAGCACTATTAAAATCTACCCCCAGTAAGCATGTTAGTATAGTATAAAGCAAACGTCATCATTGTCTCAAAAGTAACTTGTTCTCGTCATGATATGGCTGAAAAATTGCTTGCTTGGAGTAAAATATCAGGAAAACAAGTGAATTATTACATACACGTGCCCTGCACACTAAATGTGTTATGTGCTTGTTTACTATACTTACATGAGAATAACAATAATCAAAAATTTTAGAAAAGGTATCCAAATGCTTGGTGTCTTTTGTGTGTTTATATGCCATCAGAAACGAAATCATAGCTTCATTGTGAGGCCAAAACAATTTCAAATCCCATTCCAGTTGTACAGGAGACCAACCATCCACATCCAGAAAATAATAGATTCCACCATGTTCTTTATCCCAACCGTAGTTGAAGGGGGTTATCATAAATGTTTGAATGGCTGTCTGTACAAGTTCTGGTTTGTTCTTTTTAATAGCAAGATCCAATAAAAACCACCCTGCTTCTATTGAATGACCTGAAAATAAGTGAAAGTTGCAAACCCTAAATGCACAAGTTCTACACACCCCAATGATTCAATTCATTACAATCTTATCAAAAAAATATCTTTAAATTTAATTGTTACCATGGCAACGACAGCTATTTTGAAAATGTCAATCGGACCCCAATTTTTTTTTTCAATAGTATTCTATAATAAACTCTATTTACTACTATTTAAGCCCCTCAAAATATACTCAAAGAAGCCTGGTGCAAAATTTCAAACCTTTATGCACAACTAGATACAGAAATATATCATCTTGTCAAACCCAAAGATCATTAGACCTATAGCTTCTGAGAATCGCTGGGACAACTTCACGTCTTCTTCTTTTGATATACAGCTATCCATCCACCGGATGATCACTAGCTGTTGAGCCTGCGTGGGATCAAATTTATAATGAAATAACAATATATTCAGTCAATTTATAACATATTTACAAGTACAATTTTTGTAGTGCCAAACAGAAATAAATTTTGTGGCTAAAACTATTTACAATTTCATTTTGACATGTTACAAAAAGAAAAAATAATGCTAACAAGAAGAAGAAGAAATGGAGCAAAAACGATGTCTCATGTGTTTTGAATAGGAACGTAAACAAATACTTTTAGATAGAGTACCTGGATTTAATAGCCTGCCATGACTTCCTGGCAATTCACCACCATCTAAACTAACATTCTCTAACACAGCTTTACCATCTCTCTATAAGTACAAGGTATTTCTTAAATAATATACTGAAGAGGAAAACTATGTTGTTTAAACGCTCTTTTGGAGATGGTCTGTGATCGTATAGTTGGACTTGCATCTACCAATATCACCGATACAGTTGTAATCGAAAGACAGCTTAACTTATATCTACCAATTTCCATCAGTGTATTTCCGCTAAAGGTGTCGTTAACGAGGTCGTATGATGGTTGATTGGTCCTTGGTTGCTCAAATCCATCGGCAAATAATCCATGTATATTCCATACGAGAACAAGTACAAAAATTAGTTAGAGATAGGGCACACCCGGGTCAACGACTTTGTACTGTCTGGAAAAGTATTGATATTTGTTAAGGGGTGAAAACTACCGGCGTTTGTGTCTACTCTTCTTCGAATTCGACAGAGGATGTCTTTAACGTGCAGGGAGCATGTCATTCTCCAAACACGTTACCCACTATGGTCCATGGCCAAGATGTCTGTATTATAACCTGATACTCCCCCCCCCCCTTTATTACGAGAGTACCCACGGCACGCGCTGGTTTGACCTGTGGGTTTTGTCATGGGAACCAGAGTTTATAGCAACATCTACCTATGGAACCGGTGACTAACAGCACTAAGGTTGTGAGTTCGATTCCTGCTCATCGCGAACTTTTCTGGATACCATTTCTGTCACTTGCAGTAGGTCGTTGGTTTTCTCTAGATCCTCCGGGGTTCCAGTTTCTACCACCAATAAAACTGACAACCAAAATGAAAAAAAACTGAAATATTGTTGAAAGTGGCCTTGACCCATAATTGGAGAAGACCTTAGATAAAAAAAAAATCATTCTTTACTTTTTATTTGAGCTTCAGATTTTATTTCATAATCATCTACAACCTTGTCCTTTCTTATTAAATATTGTTATGTGTTCATGTTCCCTTAAACACTGGCGCCGTATTGTTATAGTGTTCATGTTCCCTTAAACACTGGCGCCGTATTGTTATAGTGTTCATGTTCCATTAAACACTGGCGCCGTATTGTTATCTACTTTGTTATATACTACGTTGTTTTGTTGTTTAACTTAACGCTAAGATAATCAAAATTGAATATCAAACCATGACGTGTGTATGTATGTACAATGCTGTCACTATGCTGTGCTGTTATCATCCAACTCCCTCCCTCACGTTATTATTTACTTGATGGTTTCACGAAGGCTTCCGCAGTCAATATGGTAACTATCATGGTTGGTATTGTTATTGTAACTTTAAAAATGAAAAATAGTAGACTGTTTTATTTTCAGTCACTTACTGGAATGAAGGCAACTGAAATTGAGAGCAAACATTGAATACCTTGACATGTTTCATTATTTCCTGGACAGCCCAATCCGTTGTCTTGCTGAACCTCTCTGCTAAGGAAGCGTCCATTGTTTCAATTTGATTAATGATGCACAGCACCATCATTGGTACAGCCAGAGAACTTGCGACTGGAGATCCTTCCAGGGGAGTCCCAATAATCTCCGTGTTATCTTCCGTAACCCAGTATACAATCTTGTCCATCATTCTTAGCGCTTCATCCTAAAACACATTACCATATATTTAAATATTTCTGAATTGAGAATCAATCTAGATCTGTCATTAAATTCGCAGGAATATAATATCAATGCATATAAAGACAGGGGTATATGAGGAAGTTCCCATTCAACGGTCCAAATGTTGCAAAGCATCCCTTTTACATCAATGACAAGTATGCTGTTGTCCCTGACCATAAGGTCCCTAGCAATATCGTTTTCGTATGTAAATAACATTAAATAGACTGTTAGATATGGGAATCCAGTATTGACAATTCACTAGGCAACCCTACATATACACCAGCACTTTGGAAAGAGGAAATCCAGGACTATTACAAAATCTGTTGTGTTCCTTTGATATTTCAACCAAATAGGAATAACTGGATCTTGTGTCACTCTGCTGGATTCTTGTATTACAAAAGTGTCCCTGCAAACGCTGTTATACTTCTGGGTTTGCCAAATGCTCTACGAAACCTCATTTCAAATTATTAATATCTACCAGTATTCTATCAGCGGTCAAAACCAGCCTTGGGAGTTACTGTGACAATAGCTACTCCAGGGGTGGTGTGAATTAGATATGGATTCTGAACATTTATAACGATCTGTTAGAGAACATACAAATGTAACAGCATTAAAACATTTGACATATCTACCTTTTACACTACTCCCTACTCTAAGCTTAAGACATATTAAAAGAATTGGTTCAACTTTGTTCCATAAATAGAATGTCCAACATAAATACACATCTGAAACTGACACCATCGAAATGCTCGAGTTTAGATTGACAACATGGTTGTTTTGTTATCAACAGATACTTAGTACTGTAGTCGGCATATTTCTGTGTTGTTTCTCTTTAGAAGTATGTAGATTATGTCCTTTCACAAAATAGTTCCAGATTTGATGACCATGTTTATCACATCTATACCATTGAACTTAAAATAAAGGACATAGTTATGCAGCTATGTCTACTTCATCCCTTGACATAAACCCAGAAATGGACAGTGAGGGCCGGTTACGAACGAGACTTTACGACAAAAAAAGATGATTTCAATTTTCCCAATGTGAACTTTCCATTCAAATGTAGTTACATTCTGGACAACAATACCTGAATATATCTATCGGTTCATAGGTATTCCAGAATTTCCTTGATAGAGGTTTGCTGCTAACGAGGAAGCTACAGAACCAAACAAAAGTTCCTAGTGGTAAAGTTGGTGTTATATCTGAAGATCTGTGTCACAGATGAAATATGATACATATACTGATTGTATGTTCCACAGTCACAATCCGGTCATTCTTTTCACCGGAGTTCTAGCAAGAATACCGTTAACACGGAACTCCACACCCTTAGGCCTTCCGGAGCACTTGAGTTTGAGTGGGGTTCCTGTTGCTCAATCTTTAGTTTTTTGTGTAGTGTTTTGTAGATCATTGTCTTTTTGTCCCTTTTCTTTAGGCAATTACATTGTCTGTCATTCGACATACGTCTTCTGACTACCCTTCTGGTATCTTCAAACTATTCTTATATGCATTGACGGTAAAGATACATAGATTGTGAAGGGCGATTGTTTTCAAGAAGACATTTATTTTCATCTAATGCATTTTTCTATCTAAGCTTTTCATCAAGTAGTTTTTTGTTGTTGTCTTAAATGTATTTAATGACAATCATGCCCGTGATCACATGGTTGTTGGTTTTATGTCAACTTGGGCAATCGGTTCCACTGAAGTTATGAGTTCAATTCCTGTACATGTTTAGGTGTACTCGATAAATTGGTCGGTGACGTTGTATGTCTATGGGTTTCTCCGGGTGCTATACCAATATAATTGAAATAATCATTAAATATTTGCTTTAGGATATACTTGTAATATGATAAACAAGCATGTTGGTAGTTTAATATTTTGCATTTGGTTTTTAATCCTAAAAATATTATTGAATTTTGTTAAATATTCAATCACTTTTATGTGTTTCCTGGTGTAATTATACTAACCTTATAGTCCTGTTTTCCTGTGACTATTCCAATTTCAGACATCGCCATCAAATAAAAACATTCAGAGAAAATAGTCCTTTGTATTTTAACCGGTTTACCGTCTTTGGTCAAAACAAGATAGCATCTGTTAGTTTCAGGATTCTTTGCATATTTCTTCAGAAATTCAGCTCCTTAAGAGGTATAGTCAAAAATAAAATGGTAGAAACTCGGAAAAATATCTTTAAAGAAAACTCTTTATTCCGCAATTTATTGAAAAAAATATATATAATCTTATATAAAACATAGAACACAGAATACATTTTTGACAAATTTGCCTTGATTTTAATATACATTGTCTTTTTTTTCTGTGTAAAAAGACAGGTAATTACGCTTTCTATTGTTTCCTGAGTTTGTAATATTCATTGTTCTACTGTTTTTTTTTCTATTCTGTTCGTGGTGATGCAATACATCTAATCTAAATATATGTAAGAACATGATAATCCCTGTCTTCATGAATAAGTACGAGCGAAGTAAAGTACTCTCGACAATAGAATTTTGCCTTACTTAATCATTAAGACCATGGATTTTCCCCATTGTTCCCCTAGGCAAAATTCTATTGTCTTGATTACTTTACAATGTTCTAAGTTTGTAAGAACATGATAATCCCTGTCTTCATGATATTCATGAAGACAGGGATTATCATGTTCTTACATATACTAAAACATTGTAACCTAATCAAGACAATATAATTTTGCCTAGGGGAACAATGGGGAAAATCCATGGTCTTAATGATTAAGTAAGGCAAAATTATATTGTCGAGAGTACTTTACTATGTTCTAATGCAAGATGTTTTGCTGTGGGAAGTTGAAATTAATTGTGGTTTCATAGATATTAGGATGTCCATGTCGCTTTCTGTTAAAAATCATGTGGGGCACTCGAAGACAACATTAGCACAGGCGGCAGGTTTTTGTCCCCCGACGCTTCGTCGAAGGGGACTATAGAAATGGGTGTCGTCCGTCCGTCCGCTCTCATGAGAGGGTACTTGTGAGTTGATTTTAAGGTACAAACAAGACTTGTGGGGAGAAATGCAAGTTATGTGGTGCAACCCACCATTCACATTAGAAAATCACCAGTATGGACATTGTAAGCTCATGAGTGATAGATAAAAACAATACAGCTCACAAGTAATGGATGAGCGGACATGGACGACCAAGACGGCCAAGATCGTAGAATTTCAATTTAATAGTCTGGGCCCCTGCTCAATTTTATCTCCCTTGATTAGGATACCAGACAAATCTACGTGATCAATCGGTCGTTTCCGAGTTGTTTCGACGTAATGTTCCCACTGCATGGCCAAAAAAGATGCTACCCGTAAAACCATTCTATACAAATTTGCACCCCAAGAGTCTTCATCCTCACAAGTACCCTCTCATTAGTCCGTCCTTCCGTGTGCTTGGTTTCCAGATGATAACTTGTGAATGAAAAGTCAGATTGAAGCTAGGTGTGGTATGTAAGTGTATCTTATGAAGAACTAGGTCAAGTTCGATAATGAGAATTTTTCGACTATTTTTACTAAAGTTATGCCCCTTTTTATACCTCAAAATTGCTACATATTTGGTTTCCAGATGATAACTTGGGAACAAATAATCAGATTGAAACTAGGTTTGGTATGTAAGTGTATCTAATGAATATCTAGGTCAAGTTCGATAGCGATCGTTTTTCGACAAATCTTACCAGAGTTACATCCCTTTTTATACTTCGTCCTTGTGTCCCGAATTGGTTTCCAGATGATAACTTGTGAATAAAAAGTCAGATTGAAGCTAGGTGTGGCATGTAAGTATATCTTATGAATATCTAGGTCAAGTTCGATAATGACAATTTTTCAAAATTTTTTACTAGATTTATGCCCCTTTTTATACCTCAAAATTGTCAAATATTTGGTTTAAAGATGATAACTTGGGAACAAATAGTCAGATTGAAACAAGGTTTGGTATGTAAGTGTATCTCATGAATATCTAGGTCAAGTTTGATAGCGATCATTTTTCGACAAATCTTACCATAGTTACATCCCTTTTTATTCTTCACAATTGCTAATTTTTTGGTTTCCAAATTATAACTTGTGAACAAAAAGTCCGATTGAAACTAGGTTTGGTATGTAAATGTAACTCATGAATAACTAGGTTAATCTTGTTGATTTTAAGGTTATCTAATAATAGTTATAGACATTAAATTGAAGAAATTATTTTAAAACCTTTGTATATCTCCAACAGGCATATGTAGCATTTGCTGGGTTTGGCTGTAGATTTTTGACATTTGACGTTTTTTGTTTCTTTTTGTTTGCTTTCCAAATGTTTAGCATCGAGCACCACTAAAGAGAAGACAAATCCATATGGTGCTATAAATTAATGTAAAAAACATGAAGATATCTTCCTTGTTTATTCCGATTGTTACTACCATTTGCTCTGTTGTTTTTACTTGTTTATTGCAAAAGGAGTTTATGTATAAATTTGCTTCGTGTTTTATTGAGTTTTTGTGCCCGTTACAATGACGTCACTACATGATGGGTGACATCTAGGAAAAGCCGACTTTTTCGGAGCACATGGTCTCACCACAGGGCCTTGTCACTATCCACGTAAATATACTATCAATGCATAGCATGTTTATGCATTGATAGTATATTTACGTGGATAGCGACAAGGCCCTGTGGTCTCACTCTCGGTTCTTTTATCTTTGTTGCATATTCGGGTCGAACAGAAACTGGCGACCTCTAATTTCTTTTGTGCTTTTGTCTTTAGATGAAAGTTGCAGTTGAGGTTATAACTGAATTGTGCTTTATTAAATCCTTGCAGTTTTAAAAATCATTGGCATTTTATGTAAGACTAACTTATATGTTATACACCCGCAATATCGATTAGTTGAATGGTATCTTTATTTAAGGAGTGGACAAGTTTCATTGGTTGTACATGTAGGTATACCAATTAGCAAGTTAACTTTACAGACCTTTGATAGCTGCATCAAGAATCTCCGTCTTTTTAAACCGCTTGACGTCCTTGTATAATCGAGCATACATCCATACCTATAAAAGTGTGACACAATAGTTTGGTTTGATGCAGCAATTATCTGAATTCTGAAGCATTCTTTTAAATTGGGTTTATATAGAACTGATAATAAGAAACTTTTACAATGGTCGACAATATAACCAACATTAACAATACGTACCACTCCTCTGGTAAAGGTAGTCGTTATAAAAATATACAATCTATAGTTTCTGGCAGTAAATGACAAGATATTTGCTTTATGAGTGGTATTGTAACCATGTGTTGCTTGACGGGACAACGTCCATCTTTTGCGATATTACGAATACATAAAATAATATTAAAAACTAATCCAGGACCTCATGCCACTACCAGGGAGTGGATGCAAGGGATACTACAGTTATCGTCTACTGAGCAAAATAAAGGTAAGAGAAAACAGAAGGGTCAATCAAGAATGGACAATTCAGAGAAATAGGCAACACTCGGCACATGATACAGACAATTAAAAAGATGACAAACGCGGAACCCACCAAAAACCGAACCTGTTCTGATAACTCAAAAACTCGGTTGATCTGAACTAAAATATCAGGTCCCTTCGACACAACGACATTCAACTGTAGTTTTATTCTCTTTCTTAATATTGACATTTTGGATATTTTATTGCATGTTCTGTGTCTCATATATGGAACGACATATATAACTACTTACCTGTCGTGCCTGGAGCCATACGTGCTTGTTCTCATCGTATATTTTCCCATCTTTGTCTAAGCAATCAAAAAATCCTCTGAAATATAAATCCATTCAATAGTTGAGAAATTAGAAATGTATAAGAAGAATTTGAAGATACCAAAGGTGTAATCAGAATCTGTAAATCAGACAACACAATGACAAAAAGGAAAAGTACAAAAGGACAAACAACGATCTATAAAACATACACATAAAACTAAAGATCGAGTAAAACGAACCCCACTAAACTCCGGGGGTGAACTATGGTGCCTCGGAAGCGTAAACAGTTAATAATGATAAAGAGGTGTAACCCCTCATCACTTTTCTGTCAATCCCAAGCCACTGACTAGAAATCTATCTGTTTCTATCGTCATTTCTGTATATAGTCCGCGTTTAGACAAAGAACTGGTTCGTATTGTCCTGGTTGGTTATATTGTCTACAATTATTATTTCGCATTTTGAATCTTAAAAAATGCCACTCTCGTTCAAATTTGTAGCTGAGGGTAATCTACTTTCAAACGACAAAATCAGCGACGGTCATATATAATCTTTAAACAATGGAGTAGACAACAGTTTACTTGTCCTGAATTATTGAAAGAATGCATAACGATGCAATTAGCTATTAAATAATCATGTACTGAAGATTAATATAAAAAAAAATAATAGTCATGCGATTCACTTCATTTTCTAAACCACGAAAGCAAAATTGATATTTGATTGATTGATTTATTTATTCTGTTTGACGCCACTTTCAGCAATGTTTCAGCTATATCATGGCGATCAGTTTTAGTGATGGAAGAAGCCGGAGAGAACCATCGATCATGGGCAAGCAACTGGTAAACTTTATCACTTGCGAGTCGAGTGCACCTTACTTGTAATTTACAAAGCCAGGCGCGAACTCACGCCGTATTAGTGATCAATAGGCTTGTAAGATTTATTAATTAATCCAACTACCTAACTCGTTGAGCCAACGGGGACCTACAGTATTTGCAATAGAAAAAACAAATGTTTTCGGTCTAGAACAAAATAAAGATATACATTTTTGTAGTTCAACTTATAATACAACTAATCATATTATATATATTACAACTTATATATTAAAAGTGGTTTCCGGCAGATAACTTAAGAAAAGAATAATACCCATTGACATTGTCATGTGAGTGTTTCAACCAGAAATTAACTGTTCTGTCCAAGTCTTCTCTGATTCTTTGTAAATACTCTGTCAGTCGTCCATTCGACATGTTGATTATTCTAAGATAAAACGAATTTAGTCTTTACCCACATTTCTAATTTATGGACATAACTTTCAAATATATATGAACAATATGTTTTAAAAAAAAAAGGTTGGAAAATATTACAACACATAGAAGGTATCAGGAAAAAGATTGTTTGAATGTTAAAGTTTACTCTTCACGTGAAAGTTTATCTTTATGACTGTATATATAAACTATCGATAAACTTCTTTCTTGCGTCCCGGTCCATTTGGATGCGTAGTTGCATTTACATCTATCTCTGAAATCAGTGTCAATCACCATTCAAGAGTACTAATTTTATTCCCGACCTTGGAGATGTGATAAAGTTTGTCAGTTAGTTGGGACAAAGTTGTCAATTGTCTATGTGTACTCGGGTCTCCTCCACCAAAATGACATATCTCCATAGATCTTTCATACTATGTAATAGAAATCTGTTTCTTCCGTTTTGATGCGTTTTCTATGCAAGACAAGCCATATAGACAGCTGCGTGTGACCCTGTCTTACATGGCATTGCCAGCCAATCAAATCGCGGTAAAAAAGGAGTCCGCTTCTACGGCTGCTATGCGCTGTAATAATATAAATTGTCGTCTTAGTAGATCTAAAAAAAATTAACTGATTTCCCCTAATAGATTTAATGCGGTTTTAAATTAGTGTGTATTTACTGCATTGCACGTGGCGTTGTAATATTTTGTGTAGTAAACATGACATTGACATGGGAATGAATGAATGAAATCGACATGCTTTGTTTGTAAGTTGAAACGGAAGAAACAGGTACTTGCACTCGTCCTTATTGAAGATCTGGGATTTCTTCCACTCGTGAGAGAAATTCAGCGTCTTTACACTCGTTCCGCTACGCTCCACTCGTGAAAAGATGGAATTTCTCACACTCGCGGAAGAAATCCCAGATCTTCAATAGGGACTCGTGTAAGAACCTATTAGTCTTTGTTTCTAATGTGACGGATGAATTACTTACCTTTTTGTTAATTTTACATCTATATTCTAAATAACAACTTCCTACTTATGTTATCTGAAGTTTGTTTGTGAATTTAATATCACAAAGTTATTTTACGTCGTCTGCTTATGTTTTCGTTTTATCTATAGGTTGACATTAACATAAAGAAGTATGCTGATGACATCCTATTTATTGCTCCCATGTTACACTTCCGGTCAAAACGACTTTTTTTTCCAACTTTCTATTTACAAATTTATTTTCAATAATATTTCTTTATTTCTTTATTATTTCATCTCTTTTTCCTTATTTTAACTTGTTCGTGTCAATATTCATATAATCTTATATTAATAAAGGACATTAGTCCTCATTACTGTAGACCACGTCGGTTGGACCCCCCGCGTAGACAACCTACTGCATTCTCTATCCAGAGTTGTCGTTCCTACTACGCTACACAACATCTCTGTCAACGCTCATTACACAAGATTTTTGTAAAATTTAGAAACAGTAAAAAAAATCTACTTCAAATTGTTTTAATTATTGTAAATATCAATAAAGATGAAAATAAATCACTCATTTCACATCAATTCTCTCTTAATAATGATTTGTGATCGTTTTTAACTTTTTAATTTTGACCTCCGCAAAATAGTTATCCAAGATGTGGGGGGGTAAAATCATTTTTAAGAGAGAATTGATTTGAAATGAGTGATTTATTTTCGTCTTTATTGATATTTACAATAATTAAACGACAATTTTAAGTACATTTTTTATACTGTTTCTAAGTTTTACAAGAATCTTGTAAAATGAGCGTTGACAGAGATGTTGTGTAGCGTAGCAGGAACGACAACTCTGGATAGAGAATGCAACCTACTGATGCTTTATTTCTCGCGTCGCCGAGATTTAAATGTTGATAATAAGATATACGTCCTTGCATTAACTTCAACGATAGGCTCAGAAAAGTTCCAAAAATTTATTATTTTGGCGCAATATTCTCTGACCCTATCGTTGAAGTTAATGCAGTGGTACGTCACTTCCGTCTAAGGTGGGTCTTTATACGAAAAATTTGGCAATAAATGTGTGAAAATCTTAAAATGCTGGAGAACTGAGCTATCGTATGCACAAAACTAAAACAGGGGCGGAAAGACGGGTCTTTTAGGAATGGATACATGTCCTAGTTTTAATGACATAATGGAAATAAGATGCAATAAATGTAATCGAAGCGAACAGGGGTACGATTTTTAAACCAGCGGAGTTGCTTGCCTTGTGGATTATTAGTATCTATATAGGGTCGACACATTCAATTTGATATCAACATAAGATTATATGAATATTGACACGAACAAGTTAAAATAAGGAAAAAGAGATGAAATAATAAAGAAATAATGAAATATTATTGAAAATAAATTTGTAAACAGAAAGTTAGAAAAAAAAAAAGGGGGGGTAAGTCCGTGCCACGAGCGCCTGTGGATGCATCGCGGCAAGTAGATTTTATTTCGCGGTCGCATCTATTCTAATGAACGCGAAATAAAGTATTCCACTTATACAGCCAATTCTGCATCATAAAAAATATACCCTATAATGGTATTCATGGCTGGTTGAGAAGCTGTTCCCCATAGTTTCCCATATGTTGTCCATGAGTATAAATCTTATTTGATACAATATTCCTGGCCCTGTGTTTTCTATCAATGATTTTCTTGCTAGAGGGTTGCTGCTAACAACGAAGCTACAGAACCACGAGTTCCTAGTAATTCATCACTTTGAAAGTTTTACGGTCGACATGTTAAGTGATATCTATATCACAGATGACCTCGAATATGTTCCGTTTGTTTGATATCAACCTTTTTTATTACTCATGGTTTATTAGATAATTTATATTTTTATCGAAATTTCTAAAGTTCTTAAATCATGTAATTATTATTAAAACACATGTTCTCCATCCTCTGGCATGGGTGACCTTTGCCGATATTGGAAGGTCATTCTAGAAACGCGTTGTGCGCACTAACTTTGACATCTATGTTTTTATTGTCAAATTCCGATAATTCCTCGTTCATAACCTATATTATAGTATATGACTTATCACCTGAATATAACGTCAGCAACACGACAGGTGCCACAAGTGTAGAAGGATCTGATTACCCTTGCAGAACACTTGATTTCACCCTCGGTTGTTGTTGGGTTTTGCAATCTTTGGTTTTATGTGTAGTTAATTTTTTAACCATTGTTAGTATTTTCGTCTTTTTTCTTTTGTCCGTGGTATTGTCTGTCCTTTTTCGATTACGGCCTTTGATTTCTGCAAGCTTAGTAAAATGGGAAAAAAACGGCATATCTCCAATCAATAATTTAGTTGTTTTATCTCGAACTATTCTGCTTTCTTGATTATTATAGATATCTAATGTTATGTTTGTGTGAGAGGATACCCATAAGTTGACATTTGGTACAACGGAGACTTTCTGCGGTTTATGCGAACTATTGCTCGTGTCACCTGCTTGTTTTTGGTTGTTGACCGCGTCTCACCTTCCAGTAAGTATGGCTATCTAGCTGTAGCAACCTATTAATAGTACAAAACCAAACTCTGTATTGCAGAGAATGTGAGCCTGGTTGACAGATCGTAGTGTATAAGAAACAGCCATGTATTTACCTTTAGTTTAAACATATTCTTGATTTTGATTATTGTCTATAAGTGTAGGGCCAATATACGATCTGATCTGTTCCGAATCGTATAATTCAAAAGAGCATTTAGAGTGCGGATATATCAGAAATAGTACCTTTATAATTCAGGGTACTATTCATTACAGTCGCAAAGAATTTGAATTGTTCCGAAAGTAATTATAGAAATCCCACGTGGGAATCTCATCCTATCATAGACGAGTACGGGGGAAAATGACATGAGTTTGGGGATGTAGAAATGTTGACAGTGACGTGTATAACTCTTTTCAAACAGTTTCACCTAAATATTTACATTATCAGCACTACTACCATGAATTGAAGATAAGCTTGTTTTCCTAACTACGATTTTACTATTTAAACGGACAAAGCGTGAACAAATCAATTTACAATCTTATGGGTCGTCTTTTTCAATTTTTAAAAGGCAAAATGTCTGTTGACTCGCGCTTGTCAGAAATAAAACAAAATAAAAATTTAAAGATAATATTCGACAATAAAGATTTCTCCCAACATGATGAAAAACAGAATAAAGCTCTAATATACGTTTTTACCCCGGGATTAAGTTTACGACTTAACAAAAACAGTAGACAACAAACCTACCTGTTACCTTGAACTAAAATAAAATAAAGATAAATCTTGTCCCACAGTAGTAGTCATCTAATCGTTATTGATTTAAGCTACTTACGATTAAGACTGACTATTTGTTTGTAAATTTAGATTAGGGAAGTGAGATGTCCTATAACAAGCGAGATAACTGTCAGCGACTGCAGAACTCACCCGTTCTATATATCTATAGATTGTATAAATATAGATAAAATATATTAGAGGTCAGGGTCATGGTTTTTTACGCCACTTTCAACAATATTTCAGTTATATCGTGGCGGTCAGTTTTATTTGTGGAGAACCCGGAGAAAACCACCGACCTGCCACAAGATACTGGCAAACTTTATCACATAATGTTGTATCGAGTACACCTATCATGAGCGGAATTCGAACTCACAACGTTTGAAATATAACATCAAGTAGGTAGAATAGAATAGAAAATGTAGAAGAAATGGTATTGAACGAATATTTTACATAAATAAATAAACAAAAATATGACTAATTTCAAATAAATTCAACTCATTGTATAACAACATCATTTCACTAAAGCACATTGTCTCATTACAGAAGTCAAATTATACTATATCCAAGCTTAAGCAGCAACAGTGGGACACCGACGTAGATTACGACGCGACTGCAACAAGCCACATGACCCATCGTTGTAGCATATGTTTCCGGCAAAATAACACTCAATGCCAATCGTAACTACTCGGCCATTCTCGCTACCCTGTTATTTGCAGGGTAGCGAGAATGGCCGAGTAGTTACGATTGCACTCAAAGCATCAGAATGATGAATTCAAAAATGCAATTTATTTGAAAACACTATCTTGTCAAAACGTACATAGAAATTAGTGTTGGAAGCAATGAATAGCTTCGAAAACTTCAACATCACGATAGCAGTCGAGCTCCTGATTAAAGTCTCCAACAACCGAACACAGCATCAGACGACAAGGAATTGGTGATCTGACCATATATTGTTTCAAAAAGTCATATGATAAAAACTGACTAAAACTGTCAATTGTTTTAGCAATATTACAATCAAAGAAATGACATTGTATAAAAAAAAAGATACAGTGTCTGACTATTATCACTTAATAAAAGATCGTTCAAAGCACACAAATTATATAAATGGAACACATCTTAGTGAAGATGAGTTGGGACACTTCCATCTAATGTCCATACCTGTACTCATGCTTCACAGAAATACTTGACGCATCGGATCCGTCTATAGCAAACATTCGCAATCAAAAACTGCACATTTCTTCAAATTTCTAATCATCCTTCACAAGAAATTATAACCCTTAATCTCTTGTAATAAATATTATATTTGTCAAACAAATTATAAGCTGTTCGGGAACTTTGAAAATCATGATCTATTTTAAACTGATGATAAAGAGCATGAACAACTAAAACTGATGATGAATGAATATATTAACATTAAATTGATGGTGGTCATTACCTCTGTCCATATCAAAATGAATTAATTGATACATAAAACCATTTTATCATATACCTATCACGAAAATAAATTAAATAAAGTGTTTATTTCCGTCCTAGCTGCTGATGCATCATTTATGTACATGAATATACTTTTTTTCAGATTGAAAGATCTAAAGTATACTTTACTGTGCAGAGGAATATACAACAAGACGCATGCGATCACGACCACGACGAACTTTGCCTAATTAATGAGATTAAGACACCAGGATATAACATGACTAAAATAAATTACTTTCTTTCTTGTAACAGGACAAGCAACCATCTATAATTACTATATTAAAATAAGTGTAATGACATCTTTACTGTGCTGTATTTGGAATTTCCCTCTGGATTATTGAGTAGAAAATAATAATGAAAAAAGGTAATTTTGAAAATTTCTAGTATATTAATTATTTAAAACAAAATATTTTATTATTAAATCGATAGAACAATCCATAGCAAAACAGCAAATTTTGAATTAAAGCAACACACAAAACTTGCCCTCGTTTTTATAAATATTTTGACATGAAAATGTCATTAATTCAGAAATAATTTATGTCATTACTAGTATTTAATTACATCAATATCAAAACCAATGTCTTCACTACTATTTATAGGTGAGTCAAGGTGAATTACAAAGAATGCTATAACGTTAAACATTGTACATTTATATATTTAATATTTGTGATACAGAAGTTGTCATGTGTATACTATTAGTTCTAGTAAAGACAGACGATGGCCTCAACCATTATTTAAATATTTTATTAATATGCTATTATTTCTAGTAAAGACAGACGATAGCCTCAACCATTATTTAAATATTATATATTAGTATGCTATTAGTTCTAGTAAAGACAGACGATAGCCTCAACCATTATTTAAATATTAGATATTAGTATGCTATTAGTTCTAGTAAAGACAGACTTCAGCATATTGTGAAATATCAGCAGGGGTTCCACAAGGTTCAGTCCTTGGTCCTCTCTTATTTATTATATATATTAATGATATTGCTGACAAACTTATATCACTGAGCATACTATTTACTGATGACACTTCGTTTGGTCATTCAAATAAGGACACAATGCAGTTGAAAAATGTCATTGCTCATGATTTAAATGAAATGGATATATGGTCAAGAAAATGGCTTATGTCATTTAATCCTGACAAAACAGAAATCATGATTTTCTCTAATCGCAGCGTTCCAGAAAATCTTGATTTCTCTTTTAATGGAAAATCAGTGCCCATTACAACTTCTCATAAACACTTAGGTGTTACATTTAGCAATGATGCTAAGTGGAATACCCATGTTGATAATATTAAAAGTAGTGTATCTAAACATTTGAATATTCTACGTAAATTGAAATACCGCCTTAGTCGCACTAATTTAGATAAACTATATCTTGTGTACATTAGACCACTTTTTGAATATGCATGTGAATTATGGAATAACTGTGGGATTGGAAATTCACAAAAACTGGAACAACTTCAACTGGAAGCTGCCAGAATTGTTACTGGCTTACCTATTTTTACAAAAACTGAAATCTTATATACAGAGACAGGTTGGGAATTATTATCTGTGAGACGGAGGAGAAGGAAGCTTCAACTTTTTTATAATATAGTTAATAAAAATACCCCTAATTATCTTTGTACTTTGATTCCCCCCACCATACAAAGTACCTCAGTGTATCTGCTGAGAAATGGAAATGATATCATTTTACCTTTCTGTAGACTTTCTTCGACTAGTGATTCTTTTATCCCCTCCACAATAAAAATGTGGAATAGTTTAAATAA
The DNA here is from genome assembly GCA_002080005.1 of Gigantidas platifrons. NCBI lineage: Eukaryota > Metazoa > Mollusca > Bivalvia > Mytilida > Modiolidae > Gigantidas > Gigantidas platifrons. Next base: position 156,219 of record MJUT01045836.1, on the reverse strand, counting down.
CAATATTCGAAACGTTGATACCTTATCAAAATTCAAATCAAAATTAAAGAAACTCGATCAAACTGAAAATCATTCTGTCCCCAAACATTTTTTCTGTGGTCCTCGGAAATTAAATATTATTTTAACTCAGCTAAGAAATTCAGCTTCGTTTTTGAATTTTGATTTATTTTGAGTTGGAATCGTATCTGACCCATCTTGTCGATGTGGAGCTGCCCTTGAAAATTTAAAACATTTCCTTTTGGAATATCCTATATACATACAAGCCAGAACTACATTGATAGGTAATATCAATAGAATTACAACTTGCTACAATCTAGACATTGAATTTCTGACATGTGGCAATGATAATTTAACTTATGAACAAAATTGTATTATATTTAAATATGTTTTTGATTATATTAAATGTTCAAAGAGATTCCTTATCGTATAACTGGAATTGAATTGGTTGAACATGCACATCATGAATCCATCTTAATTTTTTTTTACTAATTTTTTTTGTTAATGTGAATATCATCATTGATTCGTTATTAGTGCTACATATAATAATACATGCCTTTTATGTACTTCTTTACTGTAACACATTGCAATTTGGAGAAGACTTCATAAGTATGTTTACTTGTGTCTAATCTATTTTGTCTGTTTAATTGGCAAATAAAATATGTTTAAACTAGACAGACGATAGCCTCAACCATTATTTAAATATTAGATATTAGTATGCTATGAGTTCTAGTAAAGACAGACGATAGCCTCAATCATTATTTAATTATTAGATAGTAGTATACTATTAGCTCTAGTAAAGACAGACGATAGCATCAACCATTATTTAAATATTAGATATTAATATGCTATTAGCTTTAGTAAAGACAGACGATAGCATCAACCATTATTTAAATATTAGATATTAGTATGCTATTAGTTCTAGTAAAGACAGACGATAGCCTCAACCATTATTTAAATATTAGATATTAGTATGCTATTCGTTCTAGTAAAGACAGACGATAGCCTCAATCATTATTTAAATATTAGATATTAATATGCTATTAGCTCTAGTAAAGACAGACGATAGCATCAACCATTATTTAAATATTAGATATTAGTATGATATTAGTTCTAGTAAACTAAAGACAAACGATAGCCTCAATCATAATTTAAATATTGGATATTAATATGCTATTAGTTCTAGTAAAGACAGACGATAGCCTCAACCATTATTTAAATATTAGATATTAGTATGTTATTAGTTCTAGTAAAGACAGACGATAGCATCAACCATTATTTAAATATTAGATATTAGTATGCTATTAGTTCTAGTAAAGACAGACGATAGCCTCAACCATTATTTAAATATTAGATGTTAGTATGATATTAGTTCTAGTAAACTAAAGACAAACGATAGCCTCAATCATTATTTAAATATTAGATATTAGTATGCTATTAGTTCTAGTAAAGACAGACGATAGTCTCAACCATTATTTAAATATTAGATATTAGTATACTATTAGTTCTAGTAAAGACAGACGATAGCCTCAACCATTATTTAAATATTAGATATTAGTATGCTATTAGTTCTAGTAAAGACAAACGATAGCCTCAACCATTATTTAAATATTAGATATTAGTATGCTATTAGTTCTAGTAAAGACAGACGATAGTCTCAACCATTATTTAAATATTAGATATTAGTATACTATTATTTCTAGTAAAGACAGACGATAGCCTCAACCATTATTTAAATATTAGATGTTAGTATGATATTAGTTCTAGTAAAGACAGACGATAGCCTCAACCATTATTTAAATATTAGATATTAGTATGATATTAGTTCTAGTAAACAAAAGACAAACGATAGCCTCAATCATAATTTAAATATTAGATATTAATATGCTATTAGTTCTAGTAAAGACAGACGATAGCCTCAACCATAATTTACATATTATATATTAGTATGCTATTAGTTCTAGTAAAGACAGACGATAGCCTCAACCATTATTTAAATATTAGATATTAGTATGCTATTAGTTCTAGTAAAGACAGACGATAGCATCAACCATTATTTAAATATTAGATATTAGTATGATATTAGTTCTAGTAAACTAAAGACAAACGATAACCTCAATCATAATTTAAATATTAGATATTAGTATGCTATTAGTTCTAGTAAAGACAGACGATAGCCTCAATCATTATTTAAATATTAGATATTAGTATGCTATTAGTTCTAGTAAAGACAGACGATAGCATCAACCATTATTTAATTATTAGATATTAGTATGATATTAGTTCTAGTAAACTAAAGACAAACGATAGCCTCAACCATTATTTAAATATTAGATATTAGTATGCTATTAGTTCTAGTAAAGACAGACGATAGCCTCAACCATTATTTAAATATTAGATATTAATATGCTATTAGTTCTAGTAAAGACAGACGATAGCCTCAACCATTACTTAAATATTAGATATTAGTATGCTATTAGTTCTAGTAAAGACAGCCTCAACCTGATTTAAATATCAGAAGGCCGTTGTAAGACATAAAAGTGAAACAAATGTCAACCGATATATTTATTTATTTATTTATTTATTTATTTAATTAAAGTAATATTACATCAGTTTTGGGTGAAGAAATGTTTTCCCTGAAAATTCAATTTGGAATACGGCGGTACCTTTACTAAGCTATTCACGCATGTTTCAAGTATCTGCAAATCCGTGTGCATGTTTAGCATCTCGCCATTGTTGTGGAGACTGGTTAGCTTTCGGTTGCTTTGTTCCGATGATTGCCGATCATGACCTCGTGAAGAAAAGTTTTGGTCCGATGATTGCCGATCATGACATCGTGAAGAAAAGATAAACAATCATGGATGTTGAGGTAAGCACGCACACATTCCTGACAATGATTATTGAGGAATCTGTCTGTTTCATGTCGGGTGAACCAATTTGTTTTTGCAATTATTCTTATGTGGTTCACACGGAATATATTTAATTTTTTTTTTTCATCAACTGAACATTGGGCATGATCGATAATCTCCCCGAAAGAGTTCAAATCTTGTGTTACGCGCACATCATTTGCATTACTGTACTGGAAAATAGAATTATCTGCTGTCAAATATTTTTCGATTTATTCTTAAAATCTGCTTTTGAGCGGATATTTAATGTTATGCAATTGATTTTAATAGTCAAAACTAAGTGACATATTAAGTAAAAATATTTAATCCAAAAATTCCACGATATATGCCTTTCATATTACTTGAATTGCGTTTTACACCCATAAGGGTCAAGCAATACAGTCATACAAACAATAATAACACAATACAACATTCTTTACAAAAGAAAGAGTCTTTGACCGACATGGACCCTTTACCTTAATTCGAATGATTGTTTAATAAAGGTACAAATATCAGATGAAAGATCTGGATATAAGTGCCAATAACATCTTTAGTCATCTGTACCCAATTGACCGAATACTTTTCAAAGAGATGTTGATATCTTCCGAACAAAAGTTATGAACGATAAGATGAAGTCATTCTTTAAAAATCCTTGATTTAATATATCTGAACACAGAATAGGTTGACGCACTATGCGTTTCTGTAATAACCATCACCATGTACGTTCAATAACTTATTTGTGTAAGGATCGATAATGCAAAGAATTTGATGACATCTTATATATAGGTAAAAAAGTCAAAGCTATTATGAAATTTTGCAATATGATACAAAATCAATAAGATTATAGTGTAATATAAATTATTAATGATGAAGTTATATTGCATGCATGAATAACTATTGTCAGTACTAAAATATCTGAAACGTACGTGCATGGGTAAACATAACTGAGTGTTCATTCAATTTTTTAAATATTTTATTAAAACGTGCACACCTCATGATCTAACTATCGGGTAAGTTAAAATTATAATTATTATTCACAGGACTGTAATAATGTATGGCTTCGAACAGAACTAAACACAGTCACAGTATGTATTTATTAGAATATTTCAAATCGTTAACACAAGGACACATTAAATATATATATTTGTTTCAATAGAAGCGGTGTTGTACTGGATTTCCCCCTCGTTTTAAATAGCAGCCAAATCCCTCCTAAGAATGATATAGAATACAAAATTCAAAGAGTTATACTGTCTGAACTATATATATACATTTTGTACATCAAAACACCGACAACAAAGACTGTGTACTACACGATCTACCCCTAACCCGGAAGTGATAACATACCCACTATAATACGAAATAACTGATGGAACTAAAAACCGTCAATCATGATACATTTTGTAGTATCTTCGGCAAGATGTAAAGTTTTCATAGTTATAAATAATTAATTTTACAATGTATTTCGAGTTTAATTTGTAAATTAAAACGATAGCTCAATGTGGTACATGAAATTATGATAGTTGAGGGCTCGTATCCACAGGGACTTGTTTCATACATATATATTGTTTACTATCTACGTCTATCCATAAAGAAAGGTCCTTATCGGTTTCGCGACGGTTGCCTCAGTTCACGGTCGAAAAAACTGTTTTAGAATATCTTTAGTGAGCTAAAATTATTCTCTACTTTAAATATGATAATTTTTCTACAACATGGTGTATGACACGCCTACCTTGGTTGCCAATTACCTACGTCAGAGCTCATTATATAATCCAGCTTGAAATACACAAAAACACTCCATATTTTTTCGGCTATACCGATCCAGCAGTGAATAGGATGGAGCGCTCTGATTGGTCAATCGAAATATCCAAAAATAAACTTGGAATCCTTGGTTGTATTTATTTAAATTTACGCTATTTACAACAAATTTGTGGACTTTATTATCACTAATACTGATATTTGACACGTTCAAAACAAGGAAACATCTCGTGTATTTTTTACAGGCGATTCTATTGTTTTTTTCTTAATTCACTGCTGGATCGGTGTAGCCGAAAAAATATGGAGTGATTTTGTGTATTTCAAGTTGGATTATATAATGAGCTCTGACGTAGATAATTGGCAACCAAGGTTGTAGAAAAATTATCATATTTAAAGTAGAGAATAATTTTAGCTCACTAAAGAAATTCTAAAACAGTTTTTTCGACCGTGAACTGAGGCAACCGTCGCGAAACCGATAAGGACCTTTCTTTATGGATAGATGTAGATAGTAAACAAATATATATATGAAACGAGTGCCTGTGCTCGTATCTTATTTATTTTATTTGTGTTTGTTCTTACATAGTGGTGTCCAATACATACTATGTTGTGTTTTTCTTCGTCTATGTTGCCAGTTTCTCTGGACTGTCAATTTTTGATTGTCTTTTCAGTATTCTCTAACGTTTATACTGTTGTCCAGAACGATTTCAATATTAGATTATATCCGCGTAATTTAATGTTAATATTATGGGTGTCTCTACTAGAGCAGTCGCTTCTTAGCCTTTTGGATGCCTTGTGTTCACTGTCGTCTATTTGTAGTGCAGTTCGTAGCGCTCACACCTTACTTGCCTGTGTAGTGTTCTGTTGACAAATGTGTTGTTTTTCATCTTTAGTCTGGTGATCATTGTATAGTCTGTCCTTCGAATAACGGCTTCTGACTACCCCTTGGTATCTTCAAACTATTCTTATTCATTTGACTATGCTCTGTATTCGGGGTGGTCCTATTTATATAACGAGCAAGGGAAGAAACAGTTGTTGCAGATGACAACTCTACCACAGCAGCCGTTGTGTAGGAGTTTTTGTTGTCCAAATTTTGTTTCTGTTTATTTGTGTTTTTGATGTTGTTTAGTATCTGGATTGTCCTTTGATGTGAATTACCAATAGAACTTTCTCTGGGTACTGGTGACGGTTCACATGACTCCGCCAGCATAGTCTTCCCAAGTGGCGGATAATGAGGTGCCCTCTCGATTTGGTGATGTCAGGTTATAGCACGGAGACATTGTGGGTAATATGTGTGGTGAGTGCCAAGCTCCATGTAAGGTAAAGACTTCTTTGGTGAGTGCCAAGCTCCATGTAAGGTAAAGACTTCTTTGGTGAGTGCCAAGCTCTATGTAAGGTAAAGACTACTTTGGTGAGTGCCAAGCTCCATGTAAGGTAAAGATTTCTTTGGTGAGTGCCAAGCTCCATGTAAGGTAAAGACTTCTTTGATGAGTGCCAAGCTCCATGTAAGATAAAGACTTCTTTGGTGAGTGCCAAGCTCCATGTAAGGTAAATACTTCTTTGGTGAGTGCCAAGCTCCATGTAAGGTAAAGACTTTTTTGGTGAGTGCCAAGCTCCATGTAAGGTAAAGACTTATTTGGTGAGTGTCAAGCTCCATGTAAGGTAAAGACTTCTTTGGTGAGTGCCAAGCTCCATGCAAGGAAAAGACTTCTTTGGTGAGTGCCAAGCTCCATGTAAGGTAAAGACTTCTTTGGTGAGGGCCAAGCTCGTTTTTCATTTCCATAGTTGGAATTTCCGATCATACGACGAAGCAATTTAATTTTTGTTCTGGTTGGAATTAATCAATTTTATTGTATTAATGTGTAAAAAAAAGTTATTCATTATAAATATACACCGTATTTCATATGTATGTCATTGATGATAACAGCTGGTATAGCTGTTCTACATGAAAAACGAGATGATAATCCCTTCGGAACACCTGGTCTCTCTGGGTTTTTTATATTATTGTTGGTGTTGTCCGAACTTTTAATATTTTCTGTTATTTGAATGTTTCACTGAAGTTGTTTTGTCTTCTCATATTGTAAAATATCTAGTACTCCCACTTAATTGGTTTAATTCAATATGTTTCACACGAGGTTTACTAGCGAAGGAATTCTCGTAGAAATACACCATTCATCTGTAAGTATATGGTTATTAATCTGCATACAGGTTGTCACTATCTGTATTGTTTGAAACAAAGCTTAAACAGAAATGAATAACGAAACTGTATAGGGCAATGACATAGCATCACATTCACAGCACATTCACTTACAACTACACTACTTTTTTTATGTTATGCTATAATTCAATCTGTTATCATTTAATGATTAAATATGACATTGTTTAAATGTATCCATATTATATTTTATGAAAGTTTAACGTTCTTGAAACTTATAACTATTGCCATGGTTATTTCTGGTTTCAGAATTCGTTCACAATAACATCTGTCTGTTGTTAAAATGGACCAGATATCCGTAGAGAACCCATATGTGTCTGAAGAAACACCAATAGATCAATTGACATGGAAGTTTAAAATCGGATGTTTAGATGTTAATACTACTGGAAGTCAACGATACGTACTATTTAGTATACTGACAATATCAACTTTGTTCTTCTGTTTAATTTCTGCATATTTACAGGTAAATTTGAGCGAGAGAGCGAGAGCGAGAGAGAGAGAGAGAGAGAGAGAGAGAGAGAGAGTCTGAATAAAATATTAGATTATACATCAAAGGGGAAGTCACAACCAGTAAATTGAAGGACAGATAATGTAATGGCCGGAAAACAAACATCAAACAAACAAACAAGTAGTAGTCTACAAAACACTACACACAGCAAAACAACAGATAGATTAATACGAATTCCGTTAGTAAGCGGGGGTGAACTCAGGTACTACGGAAGGGTAGGCAGTTCCTGTACCACTAATGGCATCCGTCGTGTTACTCGTGCTCGTGACAAGTCATGGACGGGATTGTGATTACGTCAAACAGAACAGACACATGATGATTTCTAAAACTTGTAGTATGACCTTCTTTGCTATCTGACATTTTTATTCTGCATTTTGATAAAAGATTGAATCTATAGGAAAATTCAATTGGTAATTCACTTGTAACATCATCTGCCACTTTTCTAACAGTCAAATTACGTTGAGTGAATATGTTTTTACTACAAATATCTTTTCTGGTACATTATTCACATTGAACGAATGATAGGACACAGTAACAGTATAAGCGCGGACATGATAGAGGACATGTTATATTTACTGATAATGTATGCATATTGTTTTATCTTGCCATGTCATTAGTCCAAAGCAACCGACAATTTCTGAAAAGAGCAGGAAAACGCGTCGTTCTAATTATTTTCTTGGGTGTCATTCCGTGACTACACTGTTACCGTTTTTTTTTCTTCTGTTTTTGTTTGTTTTTGTTTTTGTTTTGGCGTTCGTACTACATAAATCATAATTGCTATATTTTTGTCTGTATTTAGCAAAAATATATTCATTCAATACAATTTTATTGTAGCGAGTGTAGGATGATTAAATTATATTTGAGATGCTTGACATTTATTTTAAACAGTTTGATTGTTAAGACACGTCTACCAGTTACAAAAAGAAAAATTAACTTACACGTAGTCTACCTATTGAATAGATATACAAAATCTGTTTAAGAATGATGATTAAAAGCATATGCTTACAATATATTCGTAACAAATGGACCCATGTGTTCATGAAGATGTGACAGTAATTCTATATTAAGTAAATGCACGAAATATGCTGCAATAACAATGTTGTCATATCATTTAGTGTACATGTCGCGTTTCAGGTACTTTCAAAGATTAGAAAGTCAAATAAAAAGTCTCTGGAGCTAGCAAGCTAAAGGACTAAACACGACAGGAAAAATGTCAAATAAAAAGTCTCTGGAGCTAGCAAGCTGAAGGACTAAACACGACAGGAAAAAGGTCAAATAAAAAGTCTCTGGAGCTAGCAAGCTAAAGGACTAAAAACGACAGGAAAAAGGTCAAATAAAAAGTCTCTGGAGCTAGCAAGCTAAAGGACTAAACACGACAGGAAAAATGTCAAATAAAAAGTCTCTGGAGCTAGCAAGCTAAAGGACTAAACACGACAGGAAAAAGGTCAAATAAAAAGTCTCTGGAGCTAGCAAGCTGAAGGACTAAACACGACAGGAAAAAGGTCAAATAAAAAGTCTCTGGAGCTAGCAAGCTAAAGGACTAAACATGACAGGACAAAAATCAAATAAAAAGTCTCCGGAGCTAGCAAGCTAGACATGTCAGTGAAAATGTCAAATAAAAGGTCTCTGGAGCTAGCAAGCTGAAGGACTAAACACGACAGGAAAAAGGTCAAATAAAAAGTCTGGAGCTAGCAAGCTAAAGCACTAAACACGACAGGAGAAAAGTAAAATAAAAAGTCTCTGGAGCTAGCAAGCTAAAGGACTAAACACGACAGGAAAAAGTCAAGTAAAAAGTCTCTGGAGCTAGCAAGCTAAAGGACTAAACACGACATGAAAAAAGTCAAGTAAAAAGTCTCTGGAGCTAGCAATCTAAAGGACTAAACACGACAGGAAAAATGGCTAATATTATCTATGCCCGAGGGAACACACCAGCCTTAGCTTTAATAATAATTACAATAAAACCCCGTTTAAAGGAAATTATACACAACGCAATTTACTTGAAAAAATGGTTGGCAACTTTACAAGTTTATAGTTTTGGTTCATCAATTAACCTATTTTGTCAAGTACGAAACGAAAGACAAAACGTTCTACAGAGAAAATTAAGTCATCAGTATGTTGGAGTTCCTTATTGATCAAGTATTTGTCGAGTTCGGAGGGCACGTTTTTTCAACAAATCACCGGCATCCCCATGGCAACAAACTGTGCCCATCTTCTTGTTGATCTTTTCCTATACTCCTATGAGACAGAGTTTATACAATAACTTATCGTAAACAAGAAATCTTGTAATCTCGCTTTATGGTGTGTTGATGATGTTCGGTCAATTAATTATCCACACTTGCTAACTGGATTCCATTAACAGACCACCAAAGAACTTGCGATAAAGGAAACAACAGAAACATCGTCCTCTGCTTCATTTCTTGACATTTACCTCTAATTTGACAGCAAGGGTCAACTACCAGACTTCAATTCAATGTTGCCATTATAACTTTTCCACACCTTGACAGTTCCCCCATTTATAGTTCACAACTCGTACGCTACGCTCTACGCTTGAGCTTGTAATTTGTATTCAGACTTTTTACAACGTCATCGTATTCTGAGTACTAAACTATTAAATATAAAAGTTTTTAAAGGATCGTTATATCTTATCGTTCTAAAAGTTTTTAAAGGATCGTTATATCTTATCGTTCTACAAGTTTTTAAAGGATCGTTATATCTTATCGTTCTAAAAGTTTTTAAAGGATCGTTATATCTTATCGTTCTAAAAGTTTTTAAAGGATCGTTATATCTTATCGTTCTAAAAGTTTTTAAAGGATCGTTATATCTTATCGTTCTAAAAGTTTTTAAAGGATCGTTATATCTTATCGTTCTAAAAGTTTTTAAAGGATCGTTA
>MJUT01045836.1:93146-143755 GCA_002080005.1 Gigantidas platifrons | reverse complement strand
GTTATATCTTATCGTTCTAAAAGTTTTTAAAGGATCGTTATATCTTATCGTTCTAAAAGTTTTTAAAGGATCGTTATATCTTGTCGTTCTAAAAGTTTTTAAAGGATCGTTATATCTTATCGTTCTAAAAGTTTTTAAAGGATCGTTATATCTTATCGTTCTAAAAGTTTTTAAAGGATCGTTATATCTTATCGTTCTAAAAGTTTTTAAAGGATCGTTATATCTTATCGTTCTAAAAGTTTTTCGGAAGATATCAACACCTTGTTGAAAAGTATTCTGTCAGTGGGTACAGATGAACGAAAGATGGTATTGGAAATTATATGTTGGTTCAAATGTGACTATTGTTGTACTGCTATGTCGTACGATGTCCTTCTATACTATCTGATAATCTGGTTCAGTGGCAGATCCAGGGGGCCGCACCCGTCGCCCCCCCCCCTCTATAATTGGAAAAATATGATTTTTTTTTGCTTAAAATCGTGATTTTTCATACGAAATACCCCAAAAATGTTCGCGCCTCGCTCCGATTATTTTAAGTGCGCCCCCCTAACTTGAAATCCTCGATCCGCCCCTGTGGTTATACGTGAGGGATGGCTTCCTACTTACATGTGGAAAACAATTGCATGATCGCTTCATTTCACTAAAAGGGGTGGTTTGGGGGCCTGAAACTATTTAAGCCGTCACTTTTTAGTGAAATGCCTGTACCAAACCAGGAAAGTGAGCGGCCATGTTTTTGTGTGTTATGGAGTATCGACTTTGCATCTTTCCATGATGTTGGTATTAGTCTTTGGAACTGTCCCGGAAGTGTAGTATTTTCGTTTTTCATTTTATGACATTATCTATGAACTGTTACCATCAGGGACTAATAGATCACCTGAAGAGGTATCGACCCAGTGATAGTTATCTACTCAGCTTATGATACCTGAGAGAAATGAACCTTAGTTTAAATAATACTTACATCATTTCAATAATAAATGCATCATATAAAGCACGTGATTTTACATGTTATTTATTTGGGGATGTTTCATACGAATGTTTGAAATGGATAACATTCAAATAATGTTAGTAAGAAAGGATATGGATGTAAATGAACATGAGAGACTATCAAACGTTTCAGTTGGACATTAATTCAAGCAAAGGAAAAGTGATTTTATTGTTGTCCTGCATTTACATGTAAATATGCATTTATATATTTATTTCCAGGAACTGATATTTCAGCTTGACGGATTTAAACCGTTTGGATTGTACCTTACATTGATACAGTTTGTATGCTTCACAGCGTTCGGTCTCGTCGAATTACAGTTCAAATCTGATAAGAAAAGAAGGTATTATTTTTGTTAAAAGTTAATATAACTCTTAATGACATTTAAATGCGTATTGGATCCTCCTTGAAAATGAATCATTGCTGTGATGTAATATACAAAAGAATTCAAATTTTAAAATTATCAAATTACATATCCATATACACTATGCTCATTTTATAGTTTAATGATAATAAAAAAAAAGACAAAAAAAGAGAGTTCTATCGATTGTGACCATTTACACTAGATTCAACGCAAACCAAGCATGAATAAAAAAAAACAAAAAAAAACACAAAAACAAAAACAAAAACAAAAACCAACAACAAGTAAATACATAATTAAAAGTAGCAACAAAAGTAAATAAACAAACTAATTGACGTATTGAACTTATTTTCTACTCTGCAGATATTAGGAATGATAGAAAAACTAACATATAAAGAATATTGTAAGGTTTAGTAACAAACAAAACATGCGTACGTAACAATTGCAAAATAATAGTGTTAGCAAAGAAAATATATACAGAAACGATCGTTGTTCAGTCACATGTTTTTGTATATGAGTAAAAGAAAAATGTTCGGTTAGATGTTGTTGTTGTGTATGGTAACGTTTTTTTTTCAGAATTCCACTGAAAACATATGGTTTAATATCGTTACTGACCGTGTCGACGATGAGTTTATCTCATATTTCTGTCGCATATCTAAACTATCCAACGAAGGTTATGTTTAAATGTTGTAAACTTATACCAGTAATGATTGGCGGAGTTTTAATTCAAGGTGACTATAATATATACTCCAATAGGAATCTTAAGTCAGATGGCTTACTTTGTAATAGACTTCTTAATATTGAAAGCCATGCACATGGCTTTGATAGTGGTACTTTGATCTGCAATTGAATAACATTAACATCTGTGAAAATGTCGTGAAATTGTCGCTACAATGTATGAATGAAGATAAAATTGCAATATGATCTTCAATAACCAAGAGGCTTTTTGAGATGAACAGCAATCTTCTTAGATATATGAAACCACAAATTTCAAAAGGCTAGAACTCTCAAATGTCAACAACAACAACAAAATCAAACCATATTAAACTAAGTTAAATTGATGATGACCCTTAAAACTGGATGAGGCCTTAACTGGAAATAAGTACATGTATTACAAAGATACATATTATGCCAATATTTCAATGTCCCCTGAGGGACCCCGTATGGCTCTTTAGGATATAGAAGTAGATATTGTACCATGAAAAATCTATAACCAACACATTTACATACTAGTACATTAGATGCCAATTTTCAACAATTGGGTTAAAGCCGAGAGGTTGAAAGACCAAAGCACTCCCAATATTTGCTGGCAATCCAAAGCGAATCTACGGATAAACTAATTTCGAAATATCATGTTAAAACAACAAAATTAATAGCAATATCAAATTTTTAGCATGACTGGTGTCATTAGCGGACTAGGAACTGTCTGCGTATCCTTCCGGGGCGTCTTTAGAGTTCGTCCCTTTGTGTAGTGTGTTCGTGTTGCTCAATCTTTATATTTTTCTGTGTAGTTTTTTGACGACCATTGTTTGTCTTTTAATCCGGCCATTGTTTGTCTTTTAATCCGGCCATTGTATCGTCTGTCCATCTTCCATTTACGACTTCTGTATGATATATTTAAACATATCTAAATATACATGGCTGCCATGGTGACAACGTCCATGGAAGCTTGAGACGAAAACAGCAAATGAATACAAATAAAATAAGAAACCGAAACAGTTATGGAAAACAGCAGATGGTAATTTAAGTTAGACAAATCTCTTTGGCTCGGAAATAAGATTAAACCGTGGATATAAATCACACTAGTATACAGAGGAAAGATATACACGTATTGTTAAATTGGAGCAATCTTCTTTTTTTCAGGAAGAAAATACAATTTCATAGACGTATTGGCAATGCTATGTATGTGTTTAGGACTAACGTTCTTTGTGCTAGCAGACAATAGTGCTTCACCTAACTTTAACTCAACCGGTAACTATCATATCTACAACATGTTATTATGGCGAGTAGAAGAAGTACATATATATATTCTCCTTCAGTTTATAGTGGAGTACACGACTTCACCACACGAATTCCTAGTGTGATAACGTCATCAGCCTTCATACAATTTCATATATGTAATCAGTTATATGTGACTTACATACAAAGGATTGGTTTATCGTGGTGCTGCGGTTTCCTCCGCCAGTGTAACCGAATACAACATATAACTGAAATGTTGTTGAACATCACATAGCAAACGCTATTTTAACCAATAACAACATGAGAACAGAAATAATTCACCCTGAAGAAGGACCCTGGCCGAAATATTGATTAGATTAAATGAACATTGAGGAAAATAATTAAATCAACATAAGTTGTTTAAACCCACTAAAGACACAAATTTGTGATAAATGAGAGAAAAATAAAATAACAAATCACAAGATCTCAATATTAAAATGAACAGAGTGTTAATTTTCAATCATAATTGAATGTAAAAAATAATATTGTATGTATCCCAGGATGGAAAATTCTATAAAATATTTTCTGCTGAAGTTCAAACATTGTAAGTTATTTTGCTTCAATAAGACACACGAGTGTGTAGTTCAGGGTTATTGTTTAATGTTATATTACTAGTAATAGAGGTTTCACTTTCAGTTTGTATTTTTCAATAGGTATAATTCTAATTTCACTAGCACTTATTTCCGATGGTATCATAGCTAATGTACAAGAAAGAGCTATGAAACAACACTCGGGCAACAATTCAGAAATCGTAAGTACTAGTTAACATTATTCACCAGCTTTTCTTTTTTTTTGTCTTCTATTTCTGGGCTCATGACCATAAAAATTTTGAGTACTATTTTGATTAAGCCCTATATTTACGTGGGATTACACTAATGTCATGAAAACTCTACCCATACGAACCCACAGATTCCTATACATTTAAGGGACCATCGTTCACAGTTAAATGATACACAGTACTTGTGCCATAAATTCGTGTGTCGACACAAACTCAAGAAGCCTTTTATCATTAAAACGTACTGGTACATCAACCACGTGCTACCAGCGAACTTATTAATACAAGTGACCGCAGGCAAAAGCACTTGGATCCAAAATCAATAAGACAATCAACTTCCAGAATAACTCATAGTAGCCTTTAGGTCAACAACATCAAACGTTGTTACAAAACATGCTATATAATATAAGTGATATCAGAAAACATACTCTAAATATCATATCAAATGGACCAACTATACAGTCTTCGGACTTATTTGAGAAGCTTTTGAGTCGGCATCTTATTAGTACAAATATGTTACCCAGTGAAAGTGACGAACATTGTCGATTTTAGGATATAATAGTCAAAGATCAATTTAATATGTTACTACAATTAAGACAAACATTTTCTGCACTGTTTAACCATAAGAGTCCTTGTTCCAGCATCATGGAGCGTCCTCGCAGTAGTATATAGTTTTCTTTTTGTATGGGAATTTTCATACCGGTATTCATATGCATATTTTTTGTCTACAGCAATTTACTAATAGTGTCTTGTAGCATTATTATAGATGAGAAAAGATGCTAAAAACTGTTCACATTTGTGGTGAAATTACATGAAAAATAGCTAGCTACAGTAAATATGGCACCCTATTATTTTATTAATATTCCCTTTGTTTTTCAATAAAATGGCACAAATAGTACGATGTGTATTATAGCCGAGTCCTATTATCAACAAATACCTCGTACATTGTGAGAAAAAGCAGGCTAGTTTTAGCTCAAATTTAATACACTACGCTTTTGATACCAAGACTAACACTGTCTACCATTCTCTATCCAGAGTTGTCGTTCCTGCTACGCTACACACCATCTCTGTCAACGCTCATTACACAAGATTTTTGTAAAATTTAGAAACAGTAAAAAAAATCTACTTAAAATTGTTTTAATTATTGTAAATATCAATAAAGATAAAAATAAATCACTCATTTCAAATCAATTCTCTCTTAAAAATTATTTGATTGTTTTTAACTTTTTAATTTTTACCTCCGCAAAATAGTTCTCTAAGAAGTGGGGAGTAAAATCATTTTTAAGAGAGAAATGATTTGAAATGAGTGATTTATTTTCGTCTTTATTGATATTTACAATAACCATTGTAAGTACATTTTTTTTACTGTTTCTAAGTTTTACAAGAATCTTGTAAAATGAGCGTTGACAGAGATGTTGTGTAGCGTAGCAGGAACGACAACTCTGGATAGAGAATGACTGTCTACCAGTAAACATTATATGTTACTGTTAGCTTAAACTGTAAATGACAGTCCTTTCAGTTTCAGGTCATCGATTCGCTATTCCCTTTGAACAAAACATTAAAGTCATAATCTGGAATAGGTTGAGTTGTACTCGGATGAAATTTTATGATAAACTTCGTTTAAGCGGCAGGTAGGTTGTTTCTCTGGGGGTGCTCATATTTCTTCGTCCAATAAAACTGATCTCATAGATATCACTCATATATTGTTGAAAGTGGCGTTAAATACCCATGACAAAACCAAATTTGTTTATTAAATCGTAAATGTCTAAATTAGTGCATGATTCTAACATGACGTTCTTCTTTCGCTTTGTAGACAAACGAGCGATTTATCGATGGTATAATCTCATTCGCACATGCGCCGGTGAATGTTACCCGACTTTTCCATTGGCAGCATAAATTGTCTGCGACATTTTCCGCAAACGTAAATATAAATTATCGTCTTCCAATCAAAATATACTACCATATGATAGTTGTGAATGAAATCGAAATGAATCATGGAAGCCAGAATGCGTTTCGAGTTTTAACATGGGTTGGCGGATATTAATTCTTAAATAACCTTCATTATGTACACTCGGCAAAAAATCAATATACATGTACTGTATATATAACCAAGCACTTATACCAATCGTCGTTTTTGTCTTTTCAGATTTTATATTCATATTCTATAGGCTGTATATACATATTAGTAGGACTAATTATTTCAGGGAGCCTTTTATCAGCCTACGAGTTTTGTAAAAATGTAAGTTGTTTTTTTATTATCAAACGTTGGTATGAGTATGATCTGTTTTAACATATCTACAATTATATAAAGATGCATTATACTAATGAAAATATAGATATATAATTTAGTGGCACGGCAGATTTGTGGAATAACCCAAATCGGGTATGCTCAAAGTCAAAAGATGAATCACTTTACATATTCTAGAATATAATACATATTTTGGATAGTTAATAGACAGATTAGACACATTTTTAATGAAGTATAGACAACGTGTTCTGTGCTAAAAAATGTGCCAAATCATCTTCTTTCATGTATGATTGTATATACGAGACAAACGCATAATGCAGAGATATTTGTGTAAAGAAACAATCAGACGATAGTACTGGTCTTCTGGAATCAACATGCTCAACTGTTATGTGTTATCAAATCTATCATAATAATAGACAAGTGAATTGATAATTTTTGTACAACTATATCATGGCAAGAACAAAGTACTGTATGATAAGATGATTATACTTGCCATGTACTATATAAACAGGTTGAACTAAGATTATTGTGGTGCTATCTCGCTGTAACAACAGTCCACATGTATACATGTCATATCAAATTATCCTGATTCTGTGCCAACAAGTCATTGTTCTTACTTCTTAGTAGGGAAATGTAAATACCAATTAGAGTATTTGGTTTAACACAAACGAGCAACGAACACACGATATCATGTACTCGAGGCCAGAGGGAAAAAAGCTGAATCGAGTTCAGATCGCAAGGGACGGCAGTCAAACTCGCATATATTAAGTAGTGATTAGCACTAATTGAATATGATCGCGGGCGTCCTTCAGATCAGCCAAAAACATGAACATAATAATGTTCATCGGTAATGCAGAATAAGCATTGAAAAAAAAAAAAAAAAATCTCAATTTTCATCTTCCACTTTTACAACTTTTACCACTTAACAAATTGAAATCAAAGGACCTTTTACAAATGTATTTGTTGTATAAATTGTACTTGCTTTTAATGAAACTTATTTACTTGCTACAGCAAATTTTGCTGACAACTGTTTCAACTAATAAGGTACACTGTCGAACAGATCCAAACGACAAATGGTATTGAGACAAAATCAATACCCACAACACACATATACATAACCGTTCACTTTCCTGTTTTAAATTACTATTAATTAAATATAATTGGTACATATGTGTTTAATTGTAAAATGGATTAAATCTCTATTTCTGTTATTTTTAGCATCCGGTAGAAACATATGGTTATGCAGGGATATATTCATTATTTGGTTACTTTGGTGTTAAAAGTGTACTAAGTTTAATAGGAAACTTTGGAGCTTTAATAGCCGTAACAGGTATGTCAAAACATGTCTATTAACAGCGACATTTAATATCATTAACAGGTATATCAAAAACACGTCTATTTGCCGCGATGATTAATTTCATTAACTGGTAAATCGGTAACATGTCATTGACCCCAAGTTTTGGGAGCAAAAATATGTATGGTAGTAACTGTATTGTCCATATGCTTTAAACAGCAGTATCGGATATGTCAGTAACATGTCTATTGACCATAAGTTTAAACAGCAGTATCTGGTATGTCAGTAACATGTCTATTGACCATAAGTTTAAACAGCAGTATCTGGTATGTCAGGAACTACATACAGGAAAGCGATCACTATAATTTTATCCTTTATATTTTCAGTAACTACATACAGGAAAGCTATCACTATAATTTTATCCTTTATATTTTCAATAACTACATGCAGGAAAGCTATCACTATAATTTTATCCTTTATATTTTCAGTAACTACATGCAGGAAAGCTATCACTATAATTTTATCCTTTATATTTTCAGTAACTACATAAAACTACATACAGGAAAGCTATCACTATAATTATATCCTTTATATTTTCAATAACTACATGCAGGAAAGCTATCACTATAATTTTATCCTTTATATTTTCAATAACTACATGCAGGAAAGCTATCACTATAATTTTATCCTTTACATTTTTCCACAAACCATTTACACCACAGTAAGTGTATTTATTATTATTACAATTACATTTGACAAGTTTTTTTGTTGGCATTTAATTTTGATATATTTGAGCATCTATCCTCTCTGCAGGGGGCACACATAATGCATACTGTATGCAATTCACACCACCAGCATACCTGTTTGTCCCGTCACGCCATTTGAAGTCTGGTTACAAAGTCCTATTTTTCATTTGCAGAATCCATTAAAAGTAGTGAAATATCTCCCAATTGCAAATTCCATTAAATTTATTACTTCGCTGCACTCTGGGGAGTACCCAAGATATATATTTAATCTGTATGCAATAAGTCCATATATTTTTCATTCAAATTATTACTTTTTGACCACTTTTTTTTTAAGAAGAAGAGTCTGAAGATACCAAAGGCGTAATCAGAATCCGTAAATCGCAGGACAGACAAAACAATGGCCAAAAGGACAAACAATGATCTACAAAACACTACACAATAAACTAAAGATCAAGCAACACGTACCCCATTAAAAAACTGGGGGGTGAACTCAGGTGCTTCCGAAGGGTAGGTAGTTCCTGCTCCACTAGTGGCACCCGTTGTGTTACTCTAGATACAAATCATATAATAAATCATAAATAAGGAAAGGAACGAGAAGTGCTTACGACAAGTGGAACATATCCATGGTCATTTGTGACACAGATTTCTGTAATGGTTAACCTAGTCATGATGGCGACCGTAAAAACTTTCGAAGTGCATGATGACTTCAACTTAACCAATAGGAACCCTTAGTTTAGTAGCTGTCTTGTCAGCAGCAACCATCTATCAAGGAAACCCTAATAGGAACCACAAACTCTGAAATATTGGATCAACTGAGAGATATATACTCCATATATAGGTGCTGCTACATATAAATGGAAAGTTCATAATGGGAAAATTGAAATCATCTCTTTCGTCGTAAAGTTTCGTTCTTAACCAACCTTCACTATCAATTTCGAGGTGTAGGTCAAGGTATGAAGTAGACTTTTGCATTTCCATAAATCTATGGAATGAATTAATACCTTCAAATCATCAAATAACTCCTGAAATAAATCATTCGATCTGTAATGGTAAGGAGTTCTGATATTATTCATAAACATTGACATTAGATATTGTCATAAACATTGACATTTGATATTGTCATAAACATTGACATTTGATATTTGTCATAAACATTGACATTTGATATTTGTCATAAACATTGACATGTGATAGTCATAAACATTGACATTTGATATTTGTCATAAACATGATCGATGTTTAATATTTTTCAGATATGTGTGGTCTGGTTTGACAGTTTTACTTGGTATTTATCTAAATGTTTATAGTAAACACAAAGAATCATGTGATAGATGTTTATTTAGGAAAATAGAAGACTTTAAATATTTTATTGGCTGGAGAAGATCACACGAGCAAATCGAATAAAATGTCACATTTACTTGTTTCTTCTTTTGATCATTTCCATAAAATTAACCTCACCAGTTTATTGAAGTAGCTCTACTAATGCAGGAGAGTGAGCAGTCATGAATATGTATTAGGGGTATTTATTAGTCATGAATATGTGTTAGGGTATTTATTAGTCATGAATATGTATTAGGGTATTTATTAGTCATGAATATGTATTAGGGTATTTATTAGTCATGAATATGTATTAGGGGTATTTATTAGTCATGAATATGTATTAGAGGTATTTATTTTGCCTCTGTTTTTACGAATTTCTAATTGAATTTTAGCACTGTTCAACAGTGTGGTATTTTTTGTTTTTCACTTTATTCCTATCATTCTGGGGTGAAATACAAATACATTATGTTTTGCATTGTTTCTACAAAAAAAACAACAAAAAATATAAAATAAAAGAACCGCCTAGTGCATGAATGCGCGACGTCTCCCCCCCCTAGAAAGCAGCCTTGCAGTCTTAATGTATAACATTCTTACAAGCCACATGCAAAGATTATTAAAATCTATCCATGTTTACTAAAGTTATCACATAAACAAGACACAATTATCAAAATTGGTGATTTTTCAACCAAAAACTAACATTTTCCCCCAAAACACTTGCTTCAAATATTTCCATGTTAGAACCAATCCAAGATAATGATAATTACAAGCTACTTGCAAAATATTATTCAAATCTATCAATGTTTACTCAAGTTATCGCGTAAACAAGACTCAATTCTCAAAATTGGTGATTTTTCAACCAAAAGTAAAGATTTTCCCCCAAAACCCTTGCTTCAAATATTTCCATGTAAGAACCCATCCAAGATAATGATATTTACAAGCCACAATTCTCAAAATTGGTGATTTTTCAACCAAAAACCACGATTTTACCCCAAAACCCTTGCTTCAAATATTTCCATGTTAGAACCCATCCAAGATAATGATAATTACAAGCCACATGCAAAAAATTATTCAAATCTATCCATGTTTACTCAAGTTATCACATAAACAAGAAAGTGTGACGGATGGACAGACAGACAGTTATTGTTTACTAATATGAATAAAAGGCCGTTAGGTTATATGGTAAGATTAAATTTTGAAACTACTGTAAACTAGAGGTTCAGGTGAGCTTGTATCACTCACCTGACGTAAATAATTCTGAAAGGGGACCACCCAAGAACCATTTTGAAGTTAAAAAAAAGGGGAGTAACTCTCGTTAGATTTGTTGAAAAATCATCATTATCGAACTTGACCTAGATATTCATGAGTTACATTTACATACCAAACCTAGTTTCAATCGGACTTTTTGTTCACAAGTTATAATTTGGACACCAAAAAATTTAGCAATTTTGAAGAATAAAAAGGGATGTAACTCTGGTAAGATTTGTCGAAAAATGATCGCTATCAAACTTGACCTAGATATTCATGAGATACACTTACATACCAAACCTAGTTTCAATCTGACTATTTGTTCCCAAGTTATCATCTGGAAACCAAATATTTAGCAATTTTGAGGTATAAAAAGGGGCATAACTCTAGTAAAAATAGTCGAAAAATTGTCATTATCGATCTTGACCTAGTTCTTCATAAGATACACTTACATACCACACCTAGCTACAATCTGACTTTTCATTCACAAGTTATCATCAGGAAACCAAGCACACGGACGGATGGACGACACCCATTTCTATAGTCCCCTTCGACGAAGCGTCGGGGGACAAAAACATTTGAAATGTGAATGAAGTTCCAGAATTCTGTTTAAATTTTTATTATATAAATATATATATACCGGTATGTGTTCAACACCACTTTCAACAATATTCATGTTAACAAATGGTAGTCAGTTTATTGGTGGAGAAAACCACCAACCTATTGCAAGTTACTGAGATAAGGTTGTGTGATATGGACAATATTGTAAGAAATCTGTGTGTTGATTGTAGAACATAGAAACTAGAATTAAACTTAAATTACATGTACACTTTTATATTATGAAAAGAAAGTTTAAATAATGACTGTCAACAATTCCACCAATATAAACTAGAACTGTGAGTGACCTCACTGAGTGATACCCCGCTTGCAGTTTAGTAGGAGCTGTGCTTACAAGATACATGACCTCCCACCCCTTTTCGTGAAAGTATAAGTTGAATTATCCCCCCCTTTAAATTTTGGACA
Source organism: Gigantidas platifrons (assembly GCA_002080005.1). Taxonomy (NCBI): domain Eukaryota; kingdom Metazoa; phylum Mollusca; class Bivalvia; order Mytilida; family Modiolidae; genus Gigantidas; species Gigantidas platifrons. Next base: position 131,766 of record MJUT01045836.1, on the reverse strand, counting down.
GCAACCATATTCCTCCATGCACATCTGCAGGTAGTGTACTACAAGTGTGTAAAGTTTCATAAAAATCCAATAAGCCGTTTAGGAGGAGTTGCGCTTACAAGGTACATAGACAGACGGACGGACAGACTGATTCCTATATACCCCCCCCAAACTTTGTTTGCGGGGGGTATAAAAAAAAACAAAAAACAACCACCTCTCATCTTGAACCACTGAACACAGAAAAGACCATGACATATGCTGAAGGAAATACAGTTCCTGACTTGAGACAGGCATAGCAATTAGGCAGGGTTAACTTTATACTAAGAACAAAACAAAAGTATGGTTAGATCACAGTTTATATTAATATTGCTGCAATAACAAACTTGTATTCTGTGTCCAAATTAGCTTGATTTGATTCCTTCAGTATCCTACCGTTGAAACGGTTCAACTCTACAGACTGAATACATATGTGTTTCAAGTTACAGATTGAATACACACGTGTTTCAAATTACAGACTGAATACATATGTGTTTCAAGTTACAGACTGAATACATACGTGTTTCAAGTTACAGATTGAATACATATGTTTTTCCTGAATACATATGTGTTTCATGTTATTTCAAAGACAGAACGAACAGTAAGTGAAGAATGTCAACACATATAAAATTTCAACATAAACAAATTCATCACAACAATAGCACCCATATAAGTCCCAAGTTAGGAGAAAAGATAAATCATTGTTATAAATCACTGTTGCTTCCTTGTCTCTCATTGATTTCGGTCATTGTTATCTGTTATCTGTAATCATAGATTCCACCTCCTGACATCACTGCTGATTGGTTGGTTCTCTCCTCTGTGTGATCTTTGATATTGAGTTCCACTGAAATCCACCGAGTCTCATTCAGCGTTTTCTGAATAAAAGAAAGGAAACAACTTTAATCAATACAAATGCTTGACGACAAAATTATTATTTCCAATGTAAATGAAGAAATCAGAAGTTTTATTTCAATTGGTCTAGTGGTTTTGGAGAATATTAAAAAGGTGAAAAGCAAGGGACAAACAATAGTGGCGATAGCTCACATGACCTTTCTAGTCAGGTATGGTTAAAAAATATCCTGTAATTCTGTTAGAAAATTATCCAGTGGCAGGGTTTAAAATTCACTGAAAAATGCAGACAGAAAACATGGTTGTCTACTCTTAAATGCTACCAGTCCTGCCTTAAATCCTGATAATTTTATATGGTTTGTTATGCTGTTGAATTTAACAATAAATGCACTGTTTGCTTCATATGTTTTTCTTGCATATTTCAATGTGACACACAGCAGATTTATAGCACCAGTAACAAACAGACAGTGATTAAACCGCTTGAATCTGTGGGCTAATTTCCCTGATTGCTAGTTATATTCCAAGACCAATTTGGCTAGTAACGCTTGGACCTGTGGGTTACTTTCCCCAATTGCTAGAGTTTTATACACAGATGTATATGGCTACTAAAACAACATATCCTGCAATTTAACCAAGTGAATTCAGATTTCCATCCATGAATAACTGATTGTCATCTTCTAATATGGTCATAATTTTTTCCCCTCTAAATTTTCTGCCTCTTGCTTTTAGGCAATGAAAGTCCCACATATCTAAATATTTAAGGAGCAATGATTAAAAGGTGTAATAAATACTTACTTGGATCCAAAGATCAGGTCAGCATCAGGGGCTCCCTTTGGGTGTTGGTATCTTACTCGTCTCTCTCTATTAGTATTGAGTGTTGGTAATGTTCTATTCATTGAAGCAATCATTTCTACAAAAATTAAAGAAAATATTTAACCTATAAAAAAAAAACTCAAAAATACTTTCAAAAAAATGTTTTGTCTCCTTTTCCATAATTACATGTAGCCTTCATTTCTTGAAATTAACAATTGTAATCTTTCATGTCTGCAGATGGCTTAGTGATTTCTATCATATAAGAATGAGCTTAAATGTACCTGTTGAAAAAGCATGACTGGTAATTTCCTATTCCATAATGCAAAGTATACATTTTTGTATTTGAAAAAAAAAAAAAACCAATCTTTTCTCAAAACATTTTCTATAGTTATTGAAGTTTCAAAGGTTGCTGATTTACCAAATAGTATAACAGAACAACCATATACAATAGAATTTGGTATAAAATATTATTAACAAGCCTTAACCATCATGCTGCATTTATGACCTAATTGAAAATAAAGCATTTAAATATTTCCTCCAAGGGAACTTTTATTTTATTACCTTGGTAATCTTCTTCTTCTTGTCTCTCATGGATGCCAAGCACAACTTGTTTCATTTTTTCTTTCTCTGCCTTTTCAGCCTGGAAAATAAAATAAAACAAGATTAAACTCATATAAAATGTTGATTTTCTTCTGTCAAATTTATTACGTCAAACTGGCATAAAACTTTTTCAAAACATCGAAATATTTGTAACTTCTTTGACCAAATATTTAAGCATCTCTTCCGCTATCGTACCTGTTGTTTATTTCCTTTCCGTGTCATTAGCAGAAATTCAATAGTAGCCTTTTCATATTAAAAAGGATAAACACAGCAGGCAAGCTTGTCATAAATTAAAATTTCAATCTGAGATCAATATATGAATTTCAACAAACAACATGCATAATAAGCAAAACATCTGACTGTTATTAAATAAACATCACTAGTAAAATTCATGAACAAACCATTTTTTTTCTAATATTTAATTGAAAAAAATACACTATTGGTTTAGGAATTGAATTTGAATTGAATTTTGGTGTTTAACGCCACTTTCAGCAATATTTCAGCTATATCATGGCAACCAGTTTTAGTGGTGGAGGAAGCCGGAGTACCCAGAGAGAACCACTGACCATGGGCAAGCAACTGGTAAACTTTATCGCGGCTGCGAGTCGAGTGCACCCTTTTTTGTAATTTACAAAGCCAAGCACGAACCCATGCCGTATTGGTGATATGCTTGTATGAGTTGTTAGATCCAGCGACCTAACTCATTGAGCTATCCGGGCCCCTGAAAAAAATAGAGAAAGTATCATTTAAGCATTATTGGTTTATGTGAGAACTTCCAACTTTGACATCGTAAAATTTCAAAGCCGCATTTCATATGCAAAATGTGGAAGGATATTCAATTATTACGATGCTGGCTAACTTTTAACTTTTCCCCCTCATCCGTATATACAAATAACTAAGTTGTTTTTCTTAAAACCTCATGAAATGGTTTAGGTTTGGTGTTTAGAAGAATATAAAATTATCCAGAATAATTTATTATACGATATGTAGAGTTGACTACATCAGAAATATTCCTACCCATTCAATTTGACAATTGGTTTCTGAGAAGATATTTGCAATTTATACCAATCAGAAAGCATAATTAATCCTAGCAGCCATGTTATATTTAATACTGATTGAACAAAAATTATAAACGAGGTTGATGAAAATCTAATTAACATTCCTGCCAAGTCTAAATCCATTTGGTCAATTAGTGTCTGTGGAAATTAAAACGTGAAAGGTCTGACAATCAAATAACAGATGTAAAGAAAAGACATTAGAAAAGCACATTGTTTAATTTAAGATTTAAGATAATATTTACATACCTGTGTACGTTCCTTAAATTTAGTAGCAAATTCATCTGAGATTGGTACATTAATGTTTGTAAACTGAAAAATATAATATCAAAAATTCTCATTTATCACGATAAAATGTTGAAAGTTTTCATATTCCTGCAAATTTCTACATTATATAACTGGATAATTGACTAGAGTCAAAGGCAATTGACAAAAATATGCATATTACTTTACACAATCATAGCAAGATGTGATGATATAATTTATTTGAAAAATGTACTACCTTTATTTTATAATTTTACATGAATTTTAATTGGATGATGTGTGTAAAATAGTATCTTGTGCAAATATAGGCAACTTCCTTGTATTTGAATTTATTTTCAATGGACAGGTTTTTGATATGACAGCAAATATTTCTGGATGACTTTGTAATCTGGTATAAATGCAGATATAATAATAAAATCACAGATAACAGCATTCAATTTAAAACCACTGCTATTTTATAAATATTTTGCAAGCATACATTTATAGTTTCATGTATATAACTTTATACTTAAAAAGTTTGTCATTGATTAAATCAATGTCATTTAATCTTACAGGATAGGTCGACTTTATAAAATATAATCAAATAAATTCAGTTCCAAATCTAATAGAATAGATTGATGGAATGTTTACTTTACACCAATTTCTGCAAAATACCAGCTATATTTTGATGACCAGTTTTATTGGGATAGGACATCAGATTAATAGCATAGAATTTTAAGTCTTGAATGCATTAGTCTATACTTAAACATGAGTGCCATAGAGAGAGTGGTGGATACTGTTGTTGCTTTAGTCCTCTTTAACACTACAAATTCAAGTACAAGTACAGTATAATACATTCAATTCTTACATAAGATAAGACCATTTATATAAGCATCTCTTCCACTATCATACCTGCTGTTTATTTCCTTTCCGTGTCATTAACATAAATTCAATAGAAGCTTTTTCTACTTTTGGTTCATCATCTGAAAATGAAATAAACACCATAATATTTGTACTTTACTTAGAATTATCTTTAATAAATTTTAAATTTGTTATGATTATTCTCAAAATTTATATAATATTGACATTATACTACTTTTATAACTTTCTGAATGAGAATATGTATGCCCTATAACATGTCATATTTTTCACTGATATGATTTACATTGTATAAGAAAACTGTATTATAGAAAGTTACAGTCCCTTAATAATGTAATTGTTAGGGATGGCAACGAGTACCTGGTTAACCTGGTACTCGCTCGAAAGTACGATTATCGAATACCAAAATCGGTATTCGGTTACTCGGAAAACTTTTTTTTATGAAAATAATGATAAAATTTTCCATACAATAAATAATTAATGTTAGATATAATAGAAATTGTACACATAAAGTAGCGCTTGGCATATGTTTACATAACAATTATTTGTCAATTAAATGGTAATTGATTTCTGATCTGTTTATTCCCCCGACAAAACACTAGCTTGTAGGTTTAACAATGTTAACCAAACAAAGTGATTAAACTGGTATGCACACAATTCGAATTTAAAGTTTTGAACTATTAAAAGTGTGTTTGAATTGAATTTCGAGAGATAGGGCTGTGAAAATGCCACCTCGTACATCTAAAGTTTGGAAGTTTTTCAAACGATGCAATGACTCGAAAACTGTCAAATGCCAGTTATGTGAAGTAGAGCTGACTTATACCGGAGGGACTACAAATATGCTAAACCACATCAGACTTAAACATTCCGTACAAGAGGAATCTGCTCCATGAACACCAGACAATCAGTCATCGGTCATCAGCTTTTTGTGTTTGATAAATATTCAAGACTCTATTCTTGTGCGCCGGTATTTAGCTGTTCCGTCAACATCTGTTCTGTCTGAAAGAATCTTCTCTGCAACAGGTTTGATTGTTACGAAGCTTCGCAACAGACTGTCATCGTCTTGCATCGACCAAATTATTTTCCTTAGCAAAAACTCTGTACCACAATGACCGAATAACAATCATGAATGTGACATAACATAATCTCGTATGTAAATAATTTGTACTGTGTTGTAAATAATAATTGATATTTTTAAATTTGTTATCATTCAACTGAATCTTTACAATTATAGTTGAAATATAAAACTTTGAAATAATGAAAAGAACGGAAGAAAACATAAGTGTCATTGAACACAGCTTTCCCTTTTATAAACCTGACCAAGTAACCGGTTATAAGGTTTTAATCGATTTGACATCCCTAGTAATTATTATAAAAACTAAGATTCATTTCCATCAGGCAGAGACAAGTTTATACGATTGTGGCTATCCTGTTTAAGCCCATGGGTATGCTTGCTTCTAACGACACTAAGCTATGTGGTTTTCTAATGTTATGACTTTGTACGTACCTGATGAAGGTTATTACTGAAACCCTTCATACACACTAAATTAGATTTCTATGTTTTTATTTATTTGAAACTTTCACCTTAATCTTCAATGTTAATGTCAATCAGGGTCAGTTACGTACTGATCTATTTTCACACAAAAATACTGTCCATCTAAACTTACAATTAGCATATTTATTCTTGTTTTTAGCCTGTGATGGAACAGCAATATCCATCTGTGGTACCTTTAAAGATTCCTGTGATCTTGCCTAAAATCATATAGTCACCAATCTATATTAATAATATATTACTTTGGGTGCTGTGTACATATTTAACTTGTTTGTAAAGGTTGTAATGAATTAAACTTAAATAACAAGAGAAGTAATATTTTTCCAGCTTGGATGATTGATTATTGACATCCTGTGAGCAGTGTTTCAGCTATATTCAATATCTAAAAGCTATACAGACTTTGAAAAAATTCAATAAGTGGTCTTTACCCAGAAAATCAACAAGCTTCAAGTTCCATCACCAAAACAGTAGATCATTTCATCCTGCTTAATTTTTATATTCTCATATTCAACAGTTTAAGCATAATATGGCTGATATATAAATCAAAAGTGTAGTTTGTAAAAAGATAAATACTGGACAAATCAATGTATGACAAATTTCAACTATGCAATGTTTTAGGCCAATGATAGTGTATTTAGATGGTACCAACCTGAATATTATCTGCCATCATTTTGTCAAAGGCAGACAGGAAGTCATCATCTTCTTGACATTTGATCATCTTAGGGGCACCTGTTATAACATTTACCTACAATACAAAAAAAACAATATATTTTTTCATTCTGTATTTTCATTAAAGTCTGTCTCTGTGGTGTAATGGTTAGCTTGGGAGTTCAATCCACCATCGGGTCAAACCAAATGACTATAAAACTGGTAGTTGCCGTTTCTCTTAGCAGTTAATGAGTAGGAACAAATGATGGGGTCGAAATCAGGATAATTTGTTGTCTACATGTCGACTTTTGTCTCAGTGAGCTAGTGCTATAAAACTCCAATTCAGCAAAGTGGTCTAGTGCACAGATGATGTCATCATCTCATAAAAAAAATTATTCTCCCCATGATATAACTAAATAGGATCTTCCTATAATCTATTAAAAAAAATATTTTGTCATCTCAGTTTGTGATAACATAGTTTTTTCTTAACTTTTGTAGTGTTGATCAATTAGCAATTTCTCTATGCTAATTTTTGTTGATCTTTAAAAGACTTAAGACATTTCACACAGGAGTAGGTTTAGACAGTAATTTTTTATAATCTATTACCTCTGAATCATAGTCCTCTCCAGCACTTTCTGACATGTATTCTTCATTGCTCTCATCATACTGACCCTGAAATCAGTCATTTCTTGTTACTTCCTAATAGTATATTAAACATATTACATTTCAATGAGGTTTAAATCAAAAATTGAAATCCACAAAAAAATATTAATATCTAAAAATAATAATGCAACAGATTTATATTTATAAAATTAAAGAACAAACTGTTAAACATATTTGATAAAATAATTTCTAAAATAATAAATATTTTCTTTTAAAATTAGATACAAGACATCAGTATTAAAATTTACCTCGTCACATTCTTAAACTTCTAGCATTATTCTCAAATGTGATACCATTTTTGGACAAATTTCTATTTCATATATATATAACAAGCTGAAGCATTTCGCAGAGAAAACATCTCTTATTCAAAAGAAACCTTCCTGCAGTATTTTCTATTATTACAATTTTAAAAAGTAAGTTTTCTCATTTTCCTTCTTCACCGTGTAGTTTTATCTTTGTTTTACTTACTTCATAATCCTGACTGTAACGCCCTCTATGTGTACCATCTTCCTGACCGGTACCACTGTCATCTAACTCTAGCTGGGACAAATTCTGACTTTGCTTTGACTTACTTCATTGTCCTGACTGTAACACCCTCTATGTGTACCATCTTCCTGACTGGTACCACTGTCATCTAACTCTAGCTGGGACAAATTCTGACTTTGTTTTGACTTACTTCATTGTCCTGTCTGTAATGCCCTCTATGTGTACCATCTTCCTGACTGGTACCACTGTCATCTAACTCTAGCTGGGACAAATTCTGACTTTGTTTTGACTTACTTCATTGTCCTGACTGTAATGCCCTCTATGTGTACCATCTTCCTGACTGGTACCACTGTCATCTAACTCTAGCTGGGACAAATTCTGACTTTGTTTTGACTTACTTCATTGTCCTGACTGTAACGCCCTCTATGTGTACCATCTTCCTGACTGGTACCACTGTCATCTAACTCTAGCTGGGACAAATTCTGACTCAATTCATCTAAAATAATTACAAAGTCTATGTTTCAACATCTTTCAGATTATCCACTATTATATTTAACAACAAATTTATATACCTTTTCTAATTTACATATATACTGCAACATCATATGTAGAACTATAAACTTAAATTGATTCAATGGGATATCTCAGCAGACTCAAACATTCTACTTTAAAGTAATGTTTGAACATCATGATCTGTTATTGTACATAGTTTTATGAAAAGTGGACAAAGGAAGAAAGGAAATAGTAATTGGTTTGGACAGACAGACATGTCTATTCCTATATACCCCCCTCAAACTTCACTTATAGTGGGAGATATATATTTCCGACAATAAGTGAGAAAGATAAACAAAATTTCCATTAAAAATAATGCTTACCAAATTCTTCATTTTCTTGTATAGTTGTCAAACCATCATCAACTTCACTTGTGTTTCCATCCTCTGTTTCTGCTATAGGCAGAACAGATGCTACAAATACAATCAAATCTGAATCATTAGAAAACTTTCTTGATCCTTAATTGGCTTAACTTAATAAATAACATATTTTTACAGAAAGTTACAGGAGCGGATCCAGGGGGCACACTAGGTGCACGCCCCTCCCCCCCCCTCCCTAAAATTGGAAATGTTTTTTATTTTTTTGCGTAAAATCATGATTTTTCACATGAAATATCCCCAAAAATTTTCGCGCCTTGCTCCGCTCGGTCCGATTATTTTAAATGCCCCCCCCCCAACTTCAAATTCTGGATCTGCCCCTGAGTTATAATTGAAGTTATGTACTAATGAACATTCCAGAATCATATCTTATAACGTAAATGTAATGGAAAATAAATGCTGAACATATTTTATCCCCATTACAAAAACCCCCTCTTATAAAGCCAATCCCACAAATGGCCACCCCTCTTGTAAAGCTAATCCCACCAAAGGCCACCCCTCTTGTAAAGCCAATCCCACCAAAGGCCACCCCTCTTGTAAAGCCAATCCCACCAAAGGCCACCCCTCTTATAAAGCCAATCCCACCAAAGGCCACCTCTTTTGTAAAGCCAATCCCACCCCACTTGTTAAGCCAATCCCACCAAAGGCTACCCCTCTTGTAAAGCCAATCCCACCAAAGGCCACTTCTCTTGTAAAGCCAATCCCACCAAAGGCCACCCCTCTTGTAAAGCCAATCCCACCCCGCTTGTAAAACCAATCCCACCAAAGGCCACCCCTCTTGTAAAGACAATCCCACCAAAGGCCACCCCTCTTATAAAACCAATCCCACCAAAGCCACCCCTCTTGTAAAGCCAATCCCACCAAAGGCCACCCCTCTTGTAAAGCCAATCCCACCAAAAGTCACCCCTCTTATAAAGCCAATCCCACCAAAGGCCACCCCTATTGTAAAGCCAATCCGACTAAAGGCCACCCCTCTTGTAAAGCCAATCCCACCAAAAGTCACCTCTCTTATAAAGCCAATCCCACCAAAGGCCACCCCTATTGTAAAGCTAATCCGACTAAAGGCCACCCCTCTTGTAAAGCCAATACCACCAAAAGTCATCCCTCTTATAAAGCCAATCACACCAAATGCCACCCCTATTGTAAAGCCAATCCCACCAAAGGCCACCCCTATTGTAAAGCCAATCCGACTAAAGGTCACCCCTCTTGTAAAGCCAATCCCACCAAAAGTCACCCTTCTTATAAAGCCAATCCCACCAAAGGCCACCCCTATTGTAAAGCCAATCCGACTAAAGACCACCCCTCTTATAAAGCAAATCCCACCAAAGGCCACCCCTCTTATAAAGCCAATCCCACCAAAGGCCACCCCTCTTATAAAGCCAATCCCACCAAAGGCCACCCTTCTTGTAATGCAAATCCCACCAAAGGCCACCCCTCTTGTAAAGCCAATCCCACCAAAGGCCACCTCTCTTGTAAAGCCAATCCCACCAAAGGCCACCCCTCTTGTAAAGCCAATCCCACCAAAGGCCACCTATTTTGTAAAGCCAATCCCACCAAAGGCCACCTCTCTTGTAAAGCCAATCCCACCAAAGGCCACCCCTCTTGTAAAGCCAATCCCACCAAAGGCCACCCCTCTTGTAAAGCCAATCCCACCAATGGCCACCCCTCTTGTAAAGACAATCCCAACAAAGGCCACCCCTCTTATAGTCAATCCCATGAAAGGCCACCCCTCTTGTAAAGCCAATCCCACCAAAGGCCACCCCTCTTGTAAAGCCAATCCCACCAAAGGCCACCCTCTTTGCAGACTGGGTTTCAGATGCACTAAGATAGTAAAATACTACTAAATTGTTCCCCTCAAGACAGGGGTTTTATGTCCACTTGTTCATTGCAAAAGGTGTGGCCTTATGAGAGGGGATTACTATATTATTAAATTTAAAGTCATTGTTATAAATATGACAAAAAAAAGAAGCTTTCAAAATGGTGTAGCTTTTAAATTGTACATTAGCAAAATTCTGTAGATGCTATTTTCATCAAAAAAATTAGTTATTGTAATTGTATCATCTTTAAAACAAGATTACCTATCTTTGGTTTGACTTCCTTCTCCAGTTCTTCAATTGCTAAGACAGCTGCATCATAATCCTTGAACAGTTTGGTTTTTGGTCGTATCGTCTCTAAAGTATCTTGGACCAAGTTGTTGACATCTATTGGGAAAGGGCGGTCTTCATTATATACAGGGTTCATCCTTTTATACAAATAGTATTTCTACAATCAAATCAAAAGAATTATATTTAAGGGTTGGGTTGAGTCATTACTATTTATTGCCACATGCAACATTTTTCAGTGAAATCATGACTATCAGATTTAGTGGAGGAAGAAAACACAAACAGCTATATTGAACTGATTGAGAGAAAAAAAAAACTCCCCTGAACATTTGAAGTAGGTATTGCTCGTTGTGTTAAGTTTGTGGTTAATAGTCTACGGCCTTAACTACTTTACCAACCGTGATCACTTATAAAAAAATGGAAATTATCTGAATTCAACATTCTATATCAAGTATATACTAACACATTTAATAATTTATACTGACAATTTAATCCACAGTTATATACCTGAAAGTAAAGTAGGAAACAATCCAGTTTCTTTTTACTGGATCCTTTGTCAAAGTATTGTCCACATGTCTCCAGTAACACACATACCAGTCGAATTCTAAACAGATGTTCAGGAGGGTCTAATGGAGAGGGTAAAGCATCTAAAACAAAAAATGTAATATGCCATTTTTTTATATAAGATTAATTAACAACCTCAAAATATTCTAGTCCTGAAATATTCCAAACTTTGGAAAAATAAATAAAAGAACCGCCTAGCGCATGAATGCGCGACGTATCCCCCCGCACTTGCATAATATTTAGCTTTATATATTCATAGAAAGCAGCCTTGCAGTCTTAATGTATAACATACTTACAAGCCACATGCAAAGATTATTCAAATATATCCATGTTTACTAAAGTTATCATGTAAACGAGACACAATTCTCAAAATTGGTGATTTTTCAACCAAAAACTAACATTTTCCCCCAAAACCCTTGCTTCAAATATTTCCATGTTAAAACCCATCCAAGATAATGATAATTACAAGCCACTTGCAAAATATTATTCAAATCTATCCATGTTTACTAAAGTTATCGCATAAACAAGACACAATTCTCAAAATTGGTGATTTTTCAACCAAAAACTCAGATTTTCCCCAAAACCCTCGCTTCAAATATTTCCATGTTAGAACCCATCCAAGATAATGATAATTACAAGCCACATGGAAAAAATTATTCAAATCTATCAATGTTTACTCAAGTTATCGCGTAAACAAGAAAGTGTGACGGATGGACAGACAGACGGCCGCTATTACTATATCCCCTCAACGCTATCGCGGGGGGATAAATACGTAAATCTGTTCCATATCTACAGTAATAGCTTTGTCTTTTTATCTTACTCTTCATTTTTCTATTATCTTATAAGCCTATTTAAATGTGTCCAAATTCATAATGACCTGATTGTGTCCCAATTTCCTCAACAAGTTGGTTACTGCACCATTTTAAGTTAGCATATCAACATATTTTCAAAAAAGATTACAGTATTTAGTACATAGTCTTAAGAAGTCTCAATAAATAACAATACAACCTGATTTCAGACTTCACAACTGAAGGAATAATATCCTGCTGCTCTGACATCTTCTTGCTAATCAAATTATCTTATACTACATTTGTACATGTATTTATTCTGTAAATCAGTGATTGAACCTTGTATCACATCAAGTACAAATATTATGAACCACAAATCTTGTGGTCTACTTGTTGCAAACTCATGTTTTTTTTAGTACTATGCTCAGTTAAGTAACAGGCAGTAATAGATGAGGCATTCTTTCATAAATGTGAGACATCGAATAGAAGACAGCTGCATGTGATGCTGTTTTCTACAGGGTCTCTTGTCCAATGGAATTATGAATATGTTAAAAGTAAAAATTGGTAGGAAATGGCATTAACTTTTCTTCAATTTTTTTCAATATAAGGCCATCCTTTCTGCAATAAAAGTCGCCTTAAAAATGGGTGGCTTCTATTGAGGGGGTAATTTTGTAGTAATTTACTATCTCAGTGCATCTGAAACCCCACCCGACATGAGAGGCCTGATAGAAGAAATAGATATTTCCATTCGGCCAAGATAAGAGTCAGAGAAGCAGTAAATAGTCATTTTACGAAGTCCTTCATTTGATCCATGTGCTGCACAAAATCCATTATGCTACTGATGCATTTAATGTACAACAATTGTAAAAATGTCACAATAAATAAGTTATAGAAACATATCTTACCATCATATGACACTCCAAATGTTATAAAGGAGTAGAGAGTCTTAAAAATCACAGAAGATTCAACCAGTCTATAGTTATATAGCTCTCCCATATACTTGGAACAACTAACACGTCTTTGGTTAAACTTTGGGTGGTTCACCTTAAATAAAGGAGTAATCAAAAGTTAAAAAAATAAGAGAGTTTGTTTTACTAAGCATCTCTTATATATATATATATATATATATATATATATATCTGCCATAAAATAATCTGTTGTCTTATTAAATTAGGACAGATTCATGTAAAATAATGAATTAGTAAGAAAGGATATGGATGTAAATGAACATGACAGACTATCCAACATTACACTTAGACACAAATTAAATTAAAGGAACATCACTTTTATTGCTGTTCTACATTTATACTGAAGTCAATATACTGGAAAGACAATCCAAAACTTTCCAATTTTGCAATAAATGATCCTGTACAAATCATTATGTAAATTAAATATACCAAAGAATATTTTTATAAACATCAGCACAAAAATACAGTAACTGGTATTGTATGCATTAAATATTACTTTTACTTGTTGTATCAATGGTTTATAATAAGTCAGTGTAAGTATAGGTATTTAATAGTATACATTGATATGGAATTCAACCTATAGAACAATAAAGCCATTGAAAAGATGTCATAGTATCAATTGGAATGAAAAGGTGTATTGTATGACAATCTGGTTTCAATATCTCAAAACAAATATTTTTAAATGAGGACTTATTTTTGAATTTTAACACACAATTTAAGTCGATTTGTTTCATTTAAAAATATGAATTTGGAGTTTTTTGTTTGTTTGTTTTTTGTTTTGTTTTCAGAAATCAGTGTCAGAAAACCTACCTCCATTCCAAGTCTTATATCTTCTAAAACACCATCCACTACTTGAATAGCTACATGCTCCTATGGAAAAAAATATAAAAAATACTTATTACTGTTAATGTGCACACAAAAAAAAGGTCAAAATACATTGCATAGATATAAGAACATGGATAGCATAAATTTAATATATGACTAAAATATTGTCCTAGTTGGCATTAAATCAAAGCACATGGGGCACTGACCAACATTTGTTTATACCGATTAACATATATTGTTTATACCCATTAGTATATATTATTTAGAATTATTATACTCCGTGTAAGTTTCTGTAGTGATATTTGGTACTGTTATATTTTGGCATATTACCTGGTTAATATTTTGGCATATTACGTGGACAATTAGACACTCAGTATAATGATATTAATGTGGTCTTGTCCAGGTAATATGCCACATTATTATATAATTATTATATTCATTTATCTGCACTCACTTTACAGAACATGTTTGATGAATACTAAGTGAATGCATTAGGTCATTAGTTTAGTACTAAGAGCTGTAGTGTATTATATGGATATGTTAATGTATTTTAGTACTAAGAGCTGTAGTGTATTATATGGACATGTTAATGTAGATTTCCTTTTGATGGCTGTTATTGTGTAACAAAAAGAAAAACTGTATCAGTGGTGTAATGATTAGTGTACTCATCTTGAGTGTGTTAGGTCATGGTCGTGGGCTCAAGCCATAGCAAGGACGAATCAACCACTATAAAATTGGTCTTGCTGCATCTCCGCCACCAAGTGGAGCAAAGACCATTTGTCTCAACATCATGATAATGTATCCAAGTGGAGCGACATGTCTACACACTAGGTCTGCTGGTCTAACACATCGAATTGTAACTTGTTCTTGAATAGCTGAGCAAATTGCCTGCTTGGTTTTAAACAATAATCACTGTGTCACTCACAAGAACGGACTTAAATCAAAAAATAGTACTCCAAGCTATATTTATTTCTTACAATATAACATGGCCATTTTAAATATGTTTTAATGTATACTAACATAATAAGGAGCTAATCCAGCTAATAAATTGGCAGCACAGTGTATAGAGTTGTATCTTAATATCCACACTGAGATCAAACACTTGGTAGTATAGAAGGCAATCTGTAAAATACATCACACATATAATATTATTACATGTTTGAATATTTGTTTATTATTCTGAAAATTTCTATATTTACCAAGAACATTTTGCTTAAACGTAACAAATTCTATTTTTTTAAACAAAGTTTACAATTTAAAAAGTGCTTCCAGTTTTCAGGTATATAATTTTTTTCTCTAAATTAATTAATACTGAAAGTTAGATTAAAAATAACATTAACAAGAACAGTGCGAGACAAAATCATTAGTTGTTTTATTACTAACCTCAGGGTCGTCCCACTTCAGTTTTCTCAACTGTCTTAATACCTAAATAGAAATTACTATATATTTTAAAATTGTATTATACATATATATCTTTACTTAAAGCCATTTTGTTTAAATTTAGACATTTTAATAGGTGAAAAAATGTTTATCTGTTATTATTGGTTTGGTTAAGTTTAACATGACACTATCAACAACCTTTCAGTTATACTGTGAAGGTCATTTTATTGGATTGAAAAAAAAAGAGTACTTAACCAACATTGTCATATTATCAAAAGTTTTACCCATTAAAAAGCTTGTTCTAAGTAACATTTCTTAAGGAATATATTAGCATTACATATACAAAATTTTGACAGACAGTACACATTTGTATGAATAAATTATATTATTATACCTCATATATTAATGACCATAAATAGATTCATTTGATTGGACAATGGGTAAAAATCAGAACACGTGATCACATAGGACAAAAATCATATTCCATGAAATAAATATCATATTCCACCACTTCGGAAGCCTCGCGGGTTTCCCCGCCAGAGTTATCGTTCTTTGACAGGAAAACGTCAGAGGCACTCGGAACGCATCATTTGCAGGCAACCGTTACAATGTGGTATTAGAATATCTGAGAAAACGTTCCAATGGACTTAGAATATGTTTGCCAGCAGTATTTTACATATTTATGTGTTTTCTTGGTTTCATTCGGTATAATAAAACATTTATAGCATGCGGGTACAGGAAATATGAAAATTTATTCACCCACGAGTATCATATTTCCTTCACCAGCATGCAATAAATGTATAATATGTTAATTATACAAAAATGTAGTTGAGTAATAATATAACCTTTTCTGTAGTGGTCTTAGACAAATCTTTGTAGAGAAGTTTTCTGATGTATTCATGCATTGGTGGTCTGACTTTTCTGGCCATCTGTTGAACTTCGGGTGGGTTACTATAGTAAAACGCATTCTCTATCATGGTTGTGTACCGACTTTCTAAATGAAGGGCAGACTTTTTCCTCATCATCACATCCTAAAATATCAAAATGTTCTTATCATTTGGAAGTAAACATTATTATGCTGCTTTCTTCTGCATAACAAATTTCTATTTCAACAATATTTCAGTTATATCGTGGAGGTCAGTTTTATTGGTGGAGGAAACCGGACGACCCGGAGAAATAGACGTGGAGGTCAGTTTTATTGAAGGAGTAACCACAGTACCTAATGAAAACCACCAACCAGTCGCACGACACTGACAAATTTTATCCCATAATGTTGTATCTAGTACACCTTGCCATCAGCGGGATTTGAACTCACAACTTTAGTGGTGATAGGCACCGATTGCACTGGTAGTTGTAAATCTAACTACCATACGATCACGACCATGATGATCCCCGGCATAACAATATGCTTCATACATATTTCAAATTTACTTTTATCCCTAAGTTGTGCTATTTGAACGACCAAAATGCACTGACTATACATTTTTTGCTTTATACAGTCACTAACAGTAATAAGAGTCTTATAAAATGTTAGTAAATATAAATGTGGAGTAACAATCATACCAGATAGATCTTTGTTCTGTGATGTGAATCTTGTGATCTGTATAGAAATCTCCCACAATTATCAAGTAAGGCACATGCCATCTCTATATTATGATGGGAAAAGTCAAACATCAACATCTACAATAAACATACAAATGTACAATAATCTCCTATCCTTCATACAATAAATACAATATTATAATTAGTGAAACCTGTGATAGGCTTGCTCTTCTACCCATTTCTAATGCTCGTACAAATAAATTATATATAGATTCTCCTTCAGTTTCTCGTGGGTTACGATATTTCTCCACTCAATAGAGCTAAATTAAAAATTTTAACCACAAGCCGTCAGGCGAGAGGTTAAAATTTTTAATTTAACTCTTGAGAGTGGAGAAATATCGTAACCCACGAGAAGATTATAATGTCTCATGCTTTTCCCCGCGAGCTAAATTAAAAATTTTAACCACAAGCCGTCAGGCGAGTGGTTAAAATTTAACCCACATGGGCAATTTTTTTCTCCCATTATTTAACATGAACTTTATTTCAAAATTTGAAATAAATGCTTTTGAAATTAATGCGGGGAAAGGCACGAGACATTTTAATCCTCTAGAGGATTACAGATTTTTCCACCACTGGTTCAGCGGGGTTAAAACACCGTAATAATGGGAGAAATATTTCTACACACTATAACTATATTGTATATCTATAGTGAAACCTGTCTAAACTGAAACCTCCTTGAGACCAGCTTTTGCCTAAACTGAAACCTCCTTGAGACCAGCTTTTGCATTTGGGAAAGACAGGTGTTTGGTTTATATAAGTTAAATTAACAAAGATTTTCTACATTGGGACTTTTTTTTTTTTTAATTTGGTTACACATGATTTTGTCTTATTCAGGGTTCCATTTAGTCAAGTCCACTATACAACTATCTACATACATAATTTGGGGTATTTAAGTTGAAGTTGATGAAGACTATTTTTCTCATAGAAAAAAAAATCGTTTATTTCAAGCAATTACATTTGTATTGAAAGTTCTTAATTCACATAGTTTTCTATGGAATAAATGTGGAACATGAATTGTTATTCCCTTTTTTGCACATCCAAATATTTCTATGTGGAAGATTTAAACTTCATGAGAACCATATTTCATATCTCAATTGCAAGGCATGTTGGTAGTTTCAACAAATTAGAGTTCATTAAAAAATCTAAGGCATTAATTCCTTTTTCTTATCAATATTCATACAACATAGTCCGGTAGACTTGTTCACAAAATATTTCGAATGAAATTTATAGCATGTGCAAAAAAAATATCAGTAAAATTGTTAAAGACTTAAGATAAATTTAACTCTTGTGATTTTTTTGTGATAAGGGTAACTGTTAATTAAATATCTTATGTACACCTTACCTTTATACAGTGTAAAGATTCTGATTTAGGAAACAGATTAAACTTGACCAATTCACCTGAAAATAAAATTAAAAAAATAAATCACCAATCATTGATTAATATTAATATGATGACTAACAGGTGCTCTTAACTCATAGAAGTTAAATTAGACCAAAAAAAGATATTGCAATAACTTTTCAAGTTGTCCTATGTCTATAACAATTAGAAAGGGAAGGTTTGGGCCCAAAAATTAATTTAAGCCTGCTACTGTACCAAGCGAGGAAAGTGAGTGGTCATGTATAAATGTGTTACAGGATATCAATTTTTCAATTCTGGCTGTTATCAAACCAAAAATAAAATGAGAAATTGATCAATACAAATAAAATAAAAGTACTTGTACTGACAGATGTGGTACAATGAATTTCTGGAGTTTTATGTCAACATAAAATTTGTGAATTTGCACAATGCTGATATGGTAGGATAAGTGTTGATCATTCCTCAAGAATGTGTGAACAATATATATGTATATACCTATAAATCTGACAGTCTTCAGCTTGGATTCTATGTTGATTTGATCTTTCTTTCTCACCTGAAAGATCAAAGTTCACCTTAATAAAAACTCATAATGACCTTGTATTTGTCTTAGTTTGGCATAAATATTTGATCACTTACAAATTTTACAGTTTTTTATTTCTTGGTACATTGTAATTGCTTTAATTTAAACTCTCTTTTTTAAAATATACAAGCTCTAAATCAACTGAAAACATTGCTACAAAATTGAATATCTGCCAAATAATATATTTTAAAAAAAAATTTGCTTACTTTTGTGGATATTTTCATGGCATTTTGGAATCATCATTTGTACTGTATTATTATATTGAAACGTGTGTGCTGCCTTCAATTACAAACACAGTAAAATAAATGAATAACCATTATTACGGTTACAGTTTATAACAGTTATTATATAGATCATTTAAGTGACTTATTCATGGGGTTGTGGTGCTTAACGCCACTTTAGAAAATATTTGTTATATTGTGGCAATCAGTTTTATTAGTGGAGGAAACAAGAATACACCACCACACACCTATTTATGATGCCATCTTCTATGGGAAACGTTTGAATTATGAATATATCATATTTATGTAGGAAATGGCATCACCAATCCTGCATTTGTTGTTAATTATATTTACTTTTCATTATTTAAGGAAGAAATAGGCTTAAATATTTAAATATCTTTCAGTTGTACATACATGCCAACGGAAATCTCCCTTCAGTAACTGTACCAGATCATTAGCTACATCTGGCATACAGGGATATAAAGTAGCAACCATTCTGGCATAAAATGATAACAGATCATATCTGAAAAAATATTTAGCATAATATGATTATCAAATAATGGTCCAAATACTAGCAAATCAAACATAGCACATAGTATAATACTAAAACTTTGCATTTCAAGTAAATTATTCACACAATTGTTCTATATACAGTGAGTAAGTGATTGTGAGCTATATCATGGTGAGAACAAATTACTTTTTGATGAGATAATAATGATGTCTGTTTTGTATTAATCCCACACTACATGCCAGGTTGGATATTTATAATGATACTCACTGAAACAGCAGTCCACAGATAGTCATGTGGTTCCACTCAATCACATTATCCTGACTCTATTCCAACCAGTCTTAGCTCTTAATCTTTTGTGCTTTTTCCCAGAGTAGCAGTGATACCAATTACATAGTTTTTGACAAAACCAGATCAGGGATCAAACCAACCATCAATCAAGGCAAGCATGCTATCCATTACATCACCATGGCAGTTGTTCTATATACATATATAACTGCTCTCAAAGTAAGATAGACAGACAATGCCATCTAGCTCCTGCGATTTCATCTTAAAACTGCCCCTCCTCTCAATTTATGTATTCATATACACTCCTTCAAATTTATCAAAGAATTATTTTTAGTACTAGTAGGTTAATATTTCCTTCTGCCTCACCTGGTTCTATGAACTGTAAACATGGCTTTGACTAACTTCTTCCTATTAATCTTTGTATTAAAGTTCATACAGAATTCTATTGCAGCCTAAACAAAGAGAGGTAATGAGATGATTAAATAATACTGTTCTAAACCAGAGGCTACTAGGGGCATGTATCACTCACCTAGAGTTTTTCAAATATCTCTAAAAATGCTTTATATTTGAAAACCGTTTTATTAATACTATCACTAGGTCGATACCTCTGCTGGTAGACTATTAGTCCCAGAGGGTATCATCTGCCCAGTAATCAGTTCTTTGGAACTGACATGGTTTAATAGATATATGTGTTATTGAAATTTACAGTTTCTAAATAATTAAAGTATTATTAAAACTAAGGTTCTCCTCCCTCAGAGATAGGTGACCTTATCCGATTTTGGCGATCCTATTTAGGCCCTTTGGTTTTATTGCTCGCAAAACTTTTAAAATTATTTGGTTTTCCAATCTTTAGATTCTGAGAGTACCCGTTGAAACGCGTTGTGCGCACTAAATTTGATATCTACGTTTTATAACTAATGTCGATTAAATGAGGAATCTTTGTTAAAGACCTGACAAACATTGTTTGTGGTACAAAACATTTGTAATTGTAAATATAAAAGAAATGACCATAACAGATATTTTTTAGCAATTAAAATGAAATGAGGAATCGTTGTAAAGGAACTCACATACACCATCAAAACTAAAAATTTTCCATTTTGCATCCAAGTTTTTTGCAAGATAAAATGAAATGAGAAATCTTTGTAGAAGATCTCAAATAAATTATCTATAATACATGTAAGTAACAAATCATTTGGATTTCTACTTTCAGAGGCGAAGATTTTTAAATTAACAGCCAACTGAAGAAAAAAAAGAATGGTCCAATGTTTTTTTTTGCCAAATCAAGATAAAATGAGGACCTCTCAAACATCATTTCTACAAAGTTTAGCTCCAACTGGAACAATAGTTTCATATGAGATTATCAAAATATGAAAAGCTCAGACAGATGACGATTGCTAAGTGATGGCATAAGTTCACATGACCATTACATAAGAAGATGAGGTAAACATTTTAAAATTTATTCCTTTGACAAGCATTTCAAAATCAAAGAGTGATTTGGAAAATAGTAAAGAATAAGAGATTAAATGCCACCTAATTGAAGTAGATAGGTCTGTCAATGATTTGGTTTTTTAGGTTATTGGTGTTTATTGTAACTTTCAGCTACATTTACATCATGACTACTAGGGGAGGAAAGTACATACAATTATAATGAGTGAAACCTCCAGTCTTTGGTAGGTGTGTCTATAAACCTTAACACTTGAGTTAAGTAATGGATCCCACATCCACGTCAGTGGTGGGAGACTTATAATCAGAAGTCAGTGGCATTAATTACTCTGCTCCAGAGGTAGGGAGTCAATAAGAATAGCAGCAGATTTACAACAATAATCTTGTACAATAGTAGTTACCTTGTCTATAAGTTCTCTGTTAACACAATTAGGTAGGGATGCTACATAAGCATCAAACTGCATTTTCATCAAGCTACCTGTGTCTGTGTCATCATCTGTAATTATAAATGATAACTAATTTTTAATTTGAAGCCATCACTATTTTCAATGATATGTAAAAAAAAAATCAATTTCAAGATGGACAACTTCAAAATTCTACATTTATCCATAATTTTATTTACCTTAAAATATCATCATTAACAATACTGGAATGGGGAATAGATGGTGGTATAAATATGTGATGAAAGGTGTTGTCAAAATCAGTGAAAAGAGCTATAATGATTTATCTTTAAGGTTAGCCAGATCTGTGATATTTCTTGGTCACGATGAAAGTTAAGCAGTAATTTGCAACAATTTTCCTGCCAACATAAAATGGGACAATTCCTCTATCACATTCCAAATTACATAACACAAAGAGAACATAAAAGCGGAAGTTCTTGCCAGTGAAATTGTCAACCAACATAATTTAACCATTTAATATAATATAATTTGTTAACAGAGTTTTTATGGTGGGATGTGAAACTGTTTGTAATGTGACAATATGTGAAACTGTCTGTAAAGTAATATGCTATGTGAAACTGTTTGCAATGTGACATGGCATGTGATACTGTTTGTAATGTGACAATATATGTGAAACTGTTTGTAAAGTAATATACTATGTGAAACTGTTTGCAATGTGACATGGCATGTGATACTGAAAATGTAATGTGACATGATATGAGAAAGTATTTGAAATATGACATGGAACTGTTTGCAAAGTGAAACTGTAATGTGAATCTGTTTGTAAAGTGATTAACAAAGAATTGAAATTAACACATCTATATTACGACTGACAAAGAATTGGAATTAACACATCTATATTATGACTGACAAAGAATTGGTATTATATACATTTATATTAGGACTGACAAAGAATTAGT
This sequence comes from Gigantidas platifrons, assembly GCA_002080005.1. NCBI lineage: Eukaryota > Metazoa > Mollusca > Bivalvia > Mytilida > Modiolidae > Gigantidas > Gigantidas platifrons. The sequence continues at coordinate 109,048 of MJUT01045836.1, read as the reverse complement.
ATTAACATATCTTTATTAACCAGTAGGTTATATTATTAATTCCACCTTATATAAAAATGCTGGATTTTCATTGGATAAAAGCTATGCTATTTTTCCGCAAATAGTATGATTTTCTCCAATTTTTCCTTCACCATGGTATTTTTTTCCCCACCATTTTAAGTGCCGTGGTATTTTTCAGAAATACAACGGCAGGTGAGAAAAAACCATGTCTAAAAATAGATCGTGATTAAAAATAGTAGTATTTTACATTCCGATGCTCTCTGGATTTATCTTCAGGTAATGATAACCACCAACATTTTTTAATAATGGCCGAATCAGCAGACGGCAGGTCGGAAAGTAATTCTGCAGCTGAAAATCGATTTGCCGATGCTTCCGAGGAGGATGTGTTCAATATTTTAACGAATATTAATTTAAAAAACACAAACAAATAAACAATATTTGCCATAAAGTTATTGCGTGATTACTGCTCGTCAAAAAACCAAAATACTGACTTCGAAAATATGGATATTAACGAACTGAAAACGCTTTTGAAGGAATTTTGAAGTAAAAAAATACATTGTAAGGGCTACAATGCATGTTATCACGTGTATTTGCAAAATACAGCCTCGTTGTCCAAGAGATCATATTGTAAATTTCATGAGCTGCAACACTGTAAAAACCTGTGCTTGTCTGATTCAAGGGAAAATATTCGGTGGAATTATAGAAATATACCATGCTTGTAAGTGGTATTTTCCCAAAAATACTGGTTTCGAGACTAAACAAATATCCCTTGCCTGTCGGCTCGGGTAATTTGTCCAGTCTCTCAACCAGTATTTTTTGGCAAATACCACTTACAAGCATGGTATATTTCTATATGAATACTACAGACTGGTTTGTATTTCTACAGCAAGAACATTATTTTGCTCCAAAATGATTTGCCGGTCTATTATGGCTTTTAAAGCCATAATGGACCGGCAAAAGCCATAATGGACTGGTAAAAGCCATAATGGACCGGTCCATTATTGCCTTCTTCAAAAAGAATGAAGATTACCTAAACATTTTCATAAAATTTATAAATTTTCATCAAATTTCAAAATCTTCATCAAATTTCAAAATTCTAAAATCAATATAAAAAAAAATATTTTAAAGTTCAAAATTTTCAAAAAAATTCAATATTTCAAAAATTTCAAAATGATAAAATTTTCAAAAAGTTTAAAAAATTTCAGTTTGCATAAAATTTTCAAAAATTTCAGTTTTCATAAAATTTTCAAAAATTTCAGTTTTCATAAGATTTCAAAATTTTAATATTTAAATGATAATATTGAAAAATGATAAAACAATTATAGTCTACCATTTCGGTCAATACTATGGCCTTCAAAAAGAATGAAGAATACCTAAAATTGAAATTGACTGGTTGATAAAAGTTTTAAGAAATGGGTGTTTTCATAATGGACCGGTTATATGTCCTCAGTTATTAGTCATAGTGGCCCTTGGAAAGTTATATTGGACCTCGGCATTGCCTCGGGCCAATACAACCTTCCTTGGGCCATTATGACTAACCTTGGACATATAACTGGTCCATTATGAAAACACCCATTTATTAATACTATAATATTACCCTCTCCTTCCTGTAGTAGAAGATCTACATCTGCAGACTCTTCTTCTTTTCCTTCTGGTTCTTCTTTACTTTCTACTTCAGCGATCTGTTGCTCAGTTTCCATCTCTCGTTCTACATCTTCTATCTTTAGATCATCTTCTTCTTTAGCGAGATAAAAAAAAAAACCTTGACAAAATTGTTATCCTTTACAAAAAATTATAGGCTTACCTAAGCCTATATTCCTGACCTGATTATTCATGCGCTGCTTAGGTTTAAGCTACATGTTGTTTGTAGTTTCAGAGAAAAGGATTTTTATTCATATTCCATTGAGGTCATATGTTAAACAATGTCTTGTGGTTGCAACCAGCTTGGATTTCTAATCAACACCAAAGACGAAAATATTTTAGGGGACCATTAAATAATTATTCATGTACAGTTTCAGTTCAATCAAGTTTCTGGTTTCTGCAAAAAAGTAAATTATTTGTTTTCCCTAAAATTATGTAAAAACTTTTTCCTGCCGCAAGATGAAAAATAACATCTTTTAGAAAGGGATCATATATGGAACATCCCTATCATGAATAATTCCATTGCACATGTGATTTCTGAAAGAAGATTTTAAAATTATATCAGCAAATCAGAAAGCTTTATTGGTGAAGCAGTCACACTGAATTTCCAAATGAAATGAAAATCACAAAAAAATATTGAGGATAATCCCAGTAACATTTGTGCCACGTTTGGTTCTATCTGCTCTAGAGGTTTCATTCAATAAGATTGAAATGTAGAAAAGTTAACAGATGAATATAACAATGATTGACACAAATGAGCAAATGAGAGGTGTGATTTTAATCAGATTGTCTAAAACCAAACATCATTCTACAAATTAAATAATATGGTCAAAATAAAGATTAAATCAATTCAAAAGCAGTATTTTAAAATTGCCTGATTGACTTTTAAACAGAGATTAATATCATTATTGTATAACTAAACTGTCAGGTTTGTGTCTAACATACCTATATTTTCTTCTTCACCAGTATCCATAGTAGTACTTTGTTCACTATCTTTAAAACATATCTGTAAATATATAGCTCTGAATGATATGACAACAGAAATAACATATACATTTTGTATTCTATGTTTCTGCATACTCAAATCTTACAAAAAGATATGCACATATTATTATGCTTTCTATTTACATACAAATGTAAAATGTCAAATATCTACTGTGTACCAAAATATGAAGCTTTGTTTAACAAGCAATTTTGTATAGACATGCAGGCTTCACACTTTATAAAGTGAACAACAATACTTATACTTAATTATTTTTTCTACCATATACTGCTTGAGACAGATACAAAGTATTCAAATACATGTTTTGTACATTTAGATCAGTGCATTCTTTTTATTTATTAAAATCAACTTAATAAGTATGGAATACTTACACCAGGAATAAATGCTTTTAAATCAGGTAAGTTTTCGTAGAACATCCTGGAATCTTCATCTTCAAACAGAGTGGTGTCCCCTACATACTGAAACTAATAACAAAGATATCTTTATTTCAAAACAAAATGCACAAGATAGACTATGATTGACTGATTGAATATTGCTTAACACAAATATGAGTAATATTTCAGCTACTTCATAGCAAACACAAGTTAAATATTTTAAAAGAATTTGAACCGACAGACAAAGTTCTTTGTAAAAAAGTGAAAACAACTCGGTATACTGGTCAAGGTATTTGCTTCTATAAAAATAATAGATCTCAGCTGTATATATGTCAATATTTCTATGTAATATACTTAACATTTGACAACTAACATTTACAGTTAATTTATTTATCCAGCAATCATTACGTTTGTTGTACATAGAAGGTATATGATAAGTGTTCACTTTATTCATCTAGTATACAACAGTCTTCTGATACCTGATTAATGTCAACAATATCAAATGGTTTCTACTTTTTTCAGTAAATTTAGTAGCTGTTTTGAACTTTTTGACATTGCAGGATAAACAAAATATGCTTATATTGTCGGTAAAAATAAAGTCAGGGATGTGGAAATATCTGATCTGAGCACTTGTCCCCGGGCAAGTCAAAATGGAAATTTTGCTTGTCCAAAAAAAAGTCACTTGCCCAGACTTTTTTGTTGAATTGGTACAAAATGTACTATGCCTTACATATACATGTATGTTGATTTATTGAGTTAATTTGTTAATCATTTAACTTATTTCCAATTAATTATTTGTTCATTTGCAAAAGCTAATCATGAATTTTATTGTCTAAAAGTTTCCTTGTATCGCAACCACGGAAAATCGATTAACCATGTTTGTTGAAATTCACGTTTTCGTTTCTTTTCATATTGTTTATCCTTCTCCGCCTGTGATTTTCGTCTTAGCGGTTTATCATTATTTGGAGCAGTAGCAACGGATTCTTTTCTTGGTGTTTTAATAAACTTGTCCATCTTTCGAAAAATCAATAATTCAATTTCCTGTATACAGAAGATAACACCTAGGCGTCGATCCCGAGTCAATGAGAAATGCTAATGCAAAAACCCGAAAATCCGAAGTTTCGTACCTAATTTGTCTGTCTAAACAATTGATCTATTTTTAATCATAAACTTTTAACCGACATAGTGACAGATTTTTGTTATGTCGTATTTTATGATATTTTGACAATTATGAAAAGAAATCTGATTCCCTCCCCCAGAGAACAAGGCCAATTTTCACTTGTCCACAGACAACCAATACACAAAAATTTACTTGTCCGGCCAGTTATGTGTACGAGTCGGGCAAGTCGGGCATGGCATTTCCACACCCCTGAAAATATATTTGCACTTTCTATGAAACAGGCCAGAAAAGCTCAGCAAAGGCTTGCATTTCTGTTTCTAAAGCTTGTATAAATACAAAACATGTAAGTTGTATATTATTCAATCATATACATATATAGTATATCCTTGGATATAGAAAGACATGGTGTCATTTTCTTAATAATAACAATAACATCACATCCCCATGTTGGCAATTGAGCATGACTTATACGAAAGATTTAAACTGTATGGTTAAGTGAATAGTTGCTTTTTTAAATGTAATTTTTCATCTTAATCATAGCAAGAATCAGCTACTTTTGAATAAGCCTTACTTCAGCATCTTTTTCTGGGTGGAAGATGTCAAATCCTCCTTCTTCGTCCCTCTTCACATCTACAATATCAAAAGTTATTGTTCGTCAACCATTTTACATACAAGAAAAAATCAGGTCATGCAAGCTAAAACAACCGATCAAAACACAGTTAAATTTTCTTCTTTGTCAAGGTCTGGTGAGCTAAAAAGACAACATAATTTCTATTTTTTGTAGACCGGAGATGTATTTAACCTTACATATATATATACACCAGGAATGACACTTTCAACAATTTGCTTTTGTATGGAATAAGCAAATATCAAAATTATCATATCTTCCAGGCTCCAGGTCTATGCTTAACACTAAACTTTGATAGCTATGAAACAAACTATCAAAATAAATAGATCAGATGCACGATTTATGGTTATTGTCACTTTCAGCAATTTTTCAGCTATACTGTCTTTACCAGACTTATTCAAGAGAAGAAAGACTGGACAGATATAACGTACTGACCAGTTAAACCTCAGGTCTTAAGTAGGTGTCTAGAAACCTTTAAACACTTAAGTGGGTATAAAGGGCATGAAACCCATATCTGTGGTGTTAGGATTGTACTGTAGTCAGAAGTCAATGCCATTAACCACTATTCTACCCAGAAAGCTGCTAATATAAATATCAAATAAGTCATGTTTGTTTTAATTTAGATCAAAGATTTAAAAAGAAGATTTGTTTGTGAAATGCTATTATTATGCTGTGGTACTTTTACATTATTTCTTACCTTCATCTGGTAGATCAGGTAAATCTTCGTCCAACAAATCCTAAAAATAGAAATGAAATCTGTTTAAATTGAACCCAAAATATAGCAGAATAGTATAAAATAAAAACACCCTCCTAATTTCTAAAATGTTTGAAAGTTTAATCTGTCTGATCTAACTACATGTATCTGTTTATTGACAACAATATAAGTCACCCCCAATGGTTTTCACTTCAGATAGATTTTATTGTTTCAGAATAATATGGAGAAGATTGCCAAAAATTCAGTGAATGAACAGTCATGACTTAAAGTGACCCAAAAGGTATAATGTAAAAAAACATATGAAAAATAAGTAAGCTTACAGCAAATATTGCAGTATTGGTATATAGTTTCTGGTAACCAGAAAGTAAACCATCATAATGTTCTTTTCTCTCTTGACTTATCTCCCCTTTTGTATGTAGTATCTTCCTGTTCTGTCTTTCTACAACCTTCAAATCCTTATGTTCTCTGATCAGATGTTTACATAGCGACTGGTAATATTCCCCAAACAAATTTCTACAAGCCTTCTGTTTTTCTGGTGTCAACATCTTCGAAATATAAGCATAACAAATAAATTTATCTTATTATATTGTACAGCATTATTTGTACCTGTACATGCATATACATATTAAACATGTCTGTACCTGTACATGCATATACATATTAAACATGTCTGTACCTGCACATGCATATTCATATCAAACATGTCTAGATAGCATTTGAATAATAAAATATTTCTGATCACTTCTCTTACCTCTGTTCAACTTCAAGAATACACTGAACATATAACTATAATTTTCACAATTTAAACATGACAGGTGCCACTAGAGGAGCACAAACTGCTTACACTTCCAGAGCACAAACTGCTTACACTTCCAGAGCACAAACTGCTTACACTTCTAGAGCACAAACTGCTTACACTTCCAGAGCACAAACTGCTTACACTTCCAGAGCACAAACTGCTTACACTTCCAGAGCACCTAATTTTACCTCTGGTTTTTATGTAACTTAGTCTTTAGTTTTCTGTGTAGTGTTTTGGTTTTGTTGACTATTGTTTGTCATTGTCCTTCTTTTATTTTCTGTCCTTTGATTTACAACTGCTGATTTCCTTTGATATCTTCAAACTTGTCTTAATCTTATGTCCAGTCTTATATTTATATTAAATAATCATAGAAATTATCATTGCGATGTATCACAGAAACACAGTTACCCACCTTTAAGATGGGAGCCAATTTATATAACAAGACAGATTTCCAATTAAAACCGTAGATCAGTCATGATCACAACATTGCCTTAGAATCTCAATATTGTAATAATAAAGAATAAAAGTTTTTATCAACACTTACAGTGCTTTTAGGGATTGTTGATCCATGTTTTTCTGATAAAAGTCTGAAAATGAAAAATATTTAAGAGATCCAATTTATGAAGTTTGAAGCTGCATTTATGAACTGATCCATTCAAATTTCTCTTCAATTTAAAATGCTTACTTTTAAACTGATGTTCTTTATATTTTAAAACTGATGAGATGATGTCAAGATATCAATTTATAAAAAGAACTTTTTTTTTTGTAAATACAAAGAATTTGCTCTGTTTTCTATGTCAATCATTATGTTATAATCCTTCTGATGTTCCTTTTCGTTAAGTATAACTACAACTATAACCATCAAAACTATTTTCAACTGTAGAATCTGATCAATTAGAGACTGTTAGCCATTACCTACCTAGAGTGTCTAGGTTTCCATGGCCAGGGGTAGTTTCGTAGTCATGATATCAATAAAAAAATTCTAAAGATTGATTAATATCTGAATTACCATATTTAGTGTAACCATTGTCAGTTTTTAGTGAAATTTGTTCTTATACCGAGAACCACAGATATAAATAGCTGTGGGCGGAGCAAACATTCAGATTGTTCATTTTTTTTACCACGGTTGTCTCGAGGATGAAAAATCAATGCTATAGTTTAACAGTTACTTTGGAGCAAATTATTTCACAAGCATGGTCACTAGTGTTCCTCCCTACGAAATTTTCAGTCTTATTAAAAAAAAAATCTTCATCAGTCTAAAATCTACAAAAATCACTTCGCAAATTCAAATTTCTGAGATATGTGACCTTTAGGTCATGTGACATACAGTTTCATAAATATGCTGTTCATGTCAACAGGAATTTTTTATGACAAGTTCCGCCCACAAATTTTATCGGTAGGCACTACCGCAAATTCCCCTTTAAGTATTCGCAATACTGTTTTCACTGGTAATCATCTATTACGATTTGCAATATGTTAACAAATATACGTATATTTTGAACTATGGTAATATATGCAAAGTAGGACCTTGTTTTCTTTAAATAAATGTTAGAGAACACAGAAGGGGCAATCAAAATGGACAATCCAGAGAAGCTGGCAAAATAAGGTACATAAGACGAAGACAAACATCCAGAGAAGCTGGCAAAATAAGGTACATAAGACGAAGACAAACATCCAGAGAAACTGGCAAAATAAGGTACATAAGACGAAGACAAACAAAGCAAAAACACAACACAATATCTGTTGGACACCACAATACGCAAACAAACACAAATAACGTTAAAAAAAAAGACATTAGCCCTCCTACAAACAACAGGTGGTAAAGACGAACAGAACATCGGTTTTAACTATTCTTTTTTTTCTTGGTGAAAATTGAAATAAAAGATCTGTTTCTTCCCAGTAGTTTTGAGCTTTTAATTAACTTCAGGTAACTAAAATATTAACCAATCATAATCAAGATCTAATGTCTTTTCTATTGCAACAAAAGAACTATGGCCAGTATTGAAAACAATCTTTTTTAGTTAATTTAGACAAAATAAATAATGGACATTAAATCTAAAGTACAGTTGAACCTCAATGTGTCAAAATCAAAAGGATCGATGAAAAACTTAAGTGTGAAATATCCAAGTATTTAAGCTATTTGAGATAAATTACACTCACAGCTACTATAAATGGGCAAAATTAATACTACATATTATTCAAGGAAATGACTAATCTGAGTTTGAGATAACTAAATTTAACTATCCATTCTAGAGATGTACCTGAACTTTCTAGATATTAATCCAGCATAGTCGTCTCCACAATGTTTACAGAAACTGGTCACTATAGACAGGTTATTGTGTTCATCTTTATCATTATTCATCAATAATCCCAGCTGATTGGCCAACTGTGTCAATCCTTCTCTTTTTTTTATAACTCCTACAGAGATCAGTTCAGCAAAAAACCTCAAGTCAACTCTATATTTACTTGGATTACTAATCTGTAAATATATATGCATGTATATATATAAAATTAATCTATTAATATCTCTTGTGCCAAAATGTTAATTTTTAAAAATAAAATACTCTATATCTGTTTTAAAAGTATATTTTTGTAATTGTGGGTTTATGGTGTTTAACGTCACTTTCAACAATATTTCAGTTATATAGTGACGGCCAGTTTTATGGGTGGAGGGAACCAGATTACCTGGAGAAAACCACCGACATGTCGCAAGTCACTGACAAACTTTATCACATAACGTTGTGTCGAGTACACCTCGCCATGAACGGGGTTTGAACTCACAACTTTAGTGGTGATAGGCACTGATTGCACAGGTAGATGGAAATTTCCAACTACCAACAAGACCATGACGGCCATTTTTGTAATTGTATGTTGCCAATAATTTACAGACTTACTGAATTAAAGCATTTAGTTATATAAACTGTAATCAAAATTAAAATGAATTCCCAGAAAAGCTTATGTGGATTATCCCCACGATAAAATCCACATAAACATCATGTCCCCAAAATTCAATTAATCAGAACAAATCACACAGTGTATTTCCATATAGAGACATTTAATATTTTTCTGCTCTATACTGTCGAAGACAAACATCATGTATCTCTTTTCGTATTAAAAAAAAAACATTTCTGAGCTGTTCCATTTAAAAATACATGGCACCCAGAGATGACAAAATTAGGTAACAATTTCATCTTTTCTGCTACATGTAACTTGGTAAACATGTATATAGTCAGTCACCCATGGAAGTGATTTAATAGGGACATCCATGGGTGCCATGTATATTTAACTGGAACAGCCATTATCAAAAAGCACTGCTGGATTTTATTTATTCTAATTTTTATAATAGATAAACAAATATTATGTATACATTTGTATGTCATATTTACACTATCTTATAAATTGTTCAGATTAAGCCAACTTTATACCACAAAACAGCTACCAAATGCAAAGCATTTATGATGATAAAGAATTCCCATTCCAAAAATGAAACATTTTGCCATTGTGAACTGACTCTTAAGCATAGATATGAAAATTCAATATTTTCAAAGCGAAAAATTATAAATCCAACTCCTTCAAATTTCCAATTTTATTTGTTTCAAGTCTATTTTTGTTGTATAATAAATCATAAAAATAAAAAAAAAGACATCTGATATTTTTTTATTTTTGACTGCCAGTATTCAAAATGCATATCTGTCAACCAAAGCTAACTTTATTTCTCAGTGAAATAATTGAAAATTTATCCCATAATCCCCATAAATGTAATTAACCTGTTTTGTCATCTGTGTTCCCTACCTTATAGTTGCCAATTCATTAGGAGTTTTCATGATTAAAATTTGTTGGACAAATATACAAACAACGAATTATGAACAGAAAGTTTGACAGCTGAGTTTTATCACTATCATAATATTACATAAATAATACTTTCTCATTGCAAGTTTTTGAAGTCACTTGAAATCCTTGTCTTTTTTTTTCAACATAAAGTTAACAAATAAGTTTCCAAAGATCACAGAAATATCATATTTGTTCAACATTTGGTAACAATCAGTCCTACGTTTTCAAATCAAAGATCTAAAATAAAATACAAATAACCTAAATCTATCAGAAGTTAAAAATAATGAATACTAAATCAAGACTGCAAAAATTGTTGCAGTTTGACCTGACTTAATTCTTAGTGGTTGACAGGTATGATTATGATATATGGTAACTTCAAGAATATCAATTCAACAAGAAGTAAATTGTTGAAACAAAAACATGCAACTTTTGTACTTACTTTTTTGCCTTTAGTGACAAAATATATCTAGTAAATTAAGCAGTGTGTCTCAATAAATAAGTCAGGCTTAATTCTATTAATCTATGCTCCCTCAAGTAATTATTTCAATTTCTACCATCAACTCTCAGATCAAAATTTATCAACGTAAATCAAATAAAAACAAAGCATGATATACCTGCAGCTCATTACCATGATTATAAAAAATAAGTGAGGACACAGGTAAAATTTTGTACCTGAATGATAATGGATTTATTAAAATGATCCAAGAAAAAATGAAAATGAATCCTTTTTTCTCCCATACATCTCGTCACTTTAAAGCTTTAAAACTGCCTCCTTCATCAGTTTTATTATAATCAAGTTTAACTTAAAACCCATAACTGACTGAAGAAATCTGCTTGGGATACTATCTGAGGCCCCTTGGGTTATCAATCATAGTGTTCAAGGATACGCTTGATTAAATTTAGCCCCACAGTTTCAGATACAATTTTTGAAATCTTACAAATTTTGTCATTTGCATGCCTTATATCACAAAATAATATATACCACAGGGCTCTCATTAAGACACAAAAACCACATCAATGGTCTGTTTCTAATGCATCAAACAATTCTAATAGAGTAACAGACTGTAATTATGAATATAAAGTCATTAAATAAAAAGCTTCAAACATACAAAGAAATGACAAATACTAGTATATAAAACAAACCTTTTCATCTTTTTTATGAAGTAGATATTTTTGCCAGTTTTCCATTAAGGCAGCTTGAAAATCTGTGTATCGTTGGTACATCAGACTACACATCAATACAGCACATGGAATATCTGACATTTTGAGCTTTGCTTCAGTTATAGCGGCTGCCTAAAACACAAAATATTCATCAGAAGTATGCTTGTCTGATACCAGCAGGAATACTTCTTAACAATTATTACCTTCATATTTGGTGAGCATCCAGAACAGTTGACACAAAGGTCTTGTTTTTCACCCTGAGTGCTTCACCATTACTGAATAATCAGATTACTCACTTTTCCACTTATATTTGAATAAAAATTAAAATTAAAATCTTGAATTTAAGTTTCTATTGAGAAATGCAAGTCTGGCATTATTTTGGTGAATAATAAACATGTCAAAAGTTGAAAGTAAACAGCTTAACAGAAATGACAGACAATATAACTAGCCACAACAATACAAACCACTCTTACATTTAACTGAAAAAGTTGCATTAAACACCATAACCTTACCCGTACATTTGACTGATTTTCATATACTTACCACCTCTCCCACATATTTAGTTAAATTTAAAGCTTCAAAATCTTTTACAAGACTGTCTTTCTGACCTTCAGTAAGATTTCTCTGAAAAGACAATAATGTATACATACATGTTATCATGGAAATCAAACTATGCAATACATAATAATAAAAATCTATTGTAAATAGTTTGATTTATAATTGATCTATAAGAAAAACAAAATTGACATTAAACACTTTACTGTACTTTTTGGAGAAATACAGTACAGTACTTTCAAATAGTTTCATTATTGTTCAATGCTTTGTCTGTTTTTTTTTCTTTGTGTGTGTGTGTGTGGGGGGGTAGAAATTTAAATGAACAAGATATGATTATAATCTAACGATTATGAAGTCTCCCAAACCGGCCACTGACAACAGGTTTAAATGAACACTTTGCATTGTGACAAATTCTGAGCTTGATTTTATTAGGTATTGTGGTGGCCATTTTGAAAATGGAGACCAGTAGAAATTTTGTGATATCGGAAATCAATTCCGGACATCATAATCTACCTACATATGAAATTTCGTTGAAATCGAACAATGTTGAATTCGTGCGGTATTGTGGCGGCCATTTTGAAAATGGCGATCAGTAGAAATTTTTCGATGTCAGGAATCAATTCGGGACATCATAATCTACCTACAGATGAAATTTCGAACAATGTTGAATTTGTGCGGTATTGTGACGGCCATTTTGAAAACGGCAACCGGTAGAAATTTTTCAATGTCAGGAATCGATTCGGAACATCATAATCTACCCACATACGAAATGTCGTTGAAATCAGACAATGTTGAATTTGTGCGGTATTGCGGTGGCCATTTTGAAAATGGCGAGCGGTAGAAATTTGTCAATGTCGGGAATCAATTCGGGACATCATTATGTACCCACATATCAAATTTTAATGATATCGGACAATGTTAAATTTTCGCGGTATTGTGGTGACCATTTTGAAAATGACGATCGGTAGAAAATTTTCAATGTCAGGAATCAATTCGGGACATCATTATCTACCCACATATCAAATTTTGATGATATCGGACAATGTTAAATTTTTACCGCCCATTTTTTATGCTGTGTTTTGGCAGCCATCTTGAAAATTTTGAAAATGCAGAATTGCTCCTCTAATGGTGACCTATCACTATGTCAAATTTTATATTTCTATCATTATCCATTTAGAAGTTATCAACATTAATGTACGAACTTTCAACTTTCCCATAGGATTCTATAGTAACCCCTACCCCTTTTGAACCCCTGAAAATATGACTTTGACTCCCTTTACCACAAAACTGAAAACTTTAGGACCAACTAGAGACATATATCTACAACTCCATAAAGTTTCATGAAATTCTGTCCAGTAGTTCCTGAGATCTGCCGTGGACAAGTTCATGTGCCAAAGAAAGAAAGAAGAACAAAGGAGAATAATAATAATAATAATAAGAAACGGAGCAAAAACAATAAGACTCCAAACGTTGTTTGGGAGACTTAATTAGAGGTATATACAAACCTGAATATAAAGGCCACTTGAAAATGTGGCCTTTATGAGCAGTTACCCTTTATATACAGGTTAAAATTATATGCACTATCCATTAATGGGGAAAATGAGACTGCACTTTATAGACAGTGATTTGTTATATAAAGGTGTCCTTTATAGACAGTGATTTGTTATATAAAGGTGTCCTTTATAGACAGTAAATTTGTTATATAAAGGTGTCCTTTATAGACAGTGAGTTGTCATATAAAGGTGTCCTTTATAGACAGTGATTTGCTATATAAAGGTGTCCTTTATAGACAGTGATTTGCTATATAAAGGTGTCCTTTATAGACAGTGATTTGCTATATAAAGGTGTCCTTTAAGCAGGTTTGACTGTATACTAAATTACAAACCAGTTTCTTAACAAAAGCTGTATTTTTCTTCAAATTTGAATCAAGCTTTCTAAAAAATGATTCATCTGGTCTGTTTTCTGAAAATAAATAATACAAATGATTTTTCAAAATTTGATTGATTGATTGGTGTTTAACACCAACTTCAGCAATATTTCAGCTATATTGTGGCATAAACAAATTGTTCAAAATTCAATTTTACTTGTGTTGACCTGTAATTGTTGATGATAATTAAACTAGAGGCTCAGTGGGCTGAGCCTGAGTCGCTCACCTTTCATTCTGCAATGAGGAAACTTTTTGAGGAAACTTTATACAGAACCTTCCATGGTACTTCCTACCAAGTTTCGGTTCAATTGGCCATGCGGTTTCAGAGGAGAAGATTTTTTTAAATTGGCCAATCAGAAACAAGAATTGTCTGTGGTGGCCATGTTTGCTAACTGATCTGAACTAAATGAGCAATCTTTATAGAGGACCTTCCATGGATGCTTCCTACCAAGTTTCGGTTCACCTGGCCATGTGGTTTCAGAAAAAAAGATTTTTTTTAGAAATTTACCAATCAGAAACAAGAATTGCTTGTGGCAGCCATGTTTGATAACGGATCACAACGAAATGAGCAATCTTTATAGAGGACCTTCCAAGGATGCTTCCAACTAAGTTTTGGTTCATTTGGCCATGCGGTTTCAGAGGAAAAGATTTTTTTTAGAAATCAACCAATCAGAAACAAGAATTGCCTATGACAGCCATGTTTGTAAACAGATCGGGACGAAATTAGCAATCTTAATAGAATACCTTCCATAGATGCTTCCTATTAAGTTTCGGTTCATTTGGTCATGTGGTTTCAGAGGAGAACATTTTTTAGAAATCAACCAATCAGAAACAAGAATTGCCTATGACAGCCATGTTTGTTAACGGATCGAAACGAAATGAGTAATCTTTATAGAGGACCTTCCATAGATACTTCCTATTAAGTTTCGGTTCATTTGGCAATGTGGTTTCGGAGGAGAAGATTTTTTAGAAATTGACCAATCAGAAACAAGAATTGCCTGTGACGGCCATGCTTGTAAACGGATCAGGACGAAATGAGCAATCTTTATAGAGGACCTTCCATAGATTCTTTCTACCAAGTTTTGGTTCATTTAGTAAAGCGGTTTCAGAGGAGAAGATTTTTACAAATCAGCCAATCAGAAACAAGAATTGCCTGTGACGGCCATGTTTGTTAATGGATCGGGACAAAATGAGCAATCTTTATAGGGGACCTTCCATAGATGCTTCCTACCAAGTTTCAGTTCATTTGGCATATAAAGGGGTTTCAGAGGAGAAGATTAAAGTGTGAGCTAAAAAATATATCACAAGGTTTTGATATCTCTTAAAATGCTTGAATTGATAGCCCATGTATAAAAGGTGCCCGAGTGGCTCAATGAGTTAGGTCGCTGGATCTAACAACTCATACAAGCCTATCACCAATACGGCGTGGGTTCGCGCCCGGCTTTGTAAATTACAACCAGAGGCTCCCAGGAGCCTGTAATCGCTCACCTGGATCAAAGCTGCTTTCAATAACAACGCAACTGCACTGTGGTGCACCATCTTGGTGGGAGAGTGAGACTGCAGGACATCATTTGGAAAAGGACCATCGAATGACTATTCCATCAAAGTTTGGTTCTAATTGAGCTACTGGTTCCAGACAAGATGGTTTTTATGTGAATTTCCCATAGGGTCCTATGCTAAACTAATTTCAGCTGTGCAGCCATCTTGGTCAGAGGGCGGGACCACCAGACACAATTTTGGAAGAGGACCATCCAATGAATATTTTATCAAAGTTTGGTTCCAATTGAGCAACTGATTCCAGACAAGAAGATTTTTGTGTAAATTTCCCATAGGGTCCTATGTTAAGCTAAGTTCGGCTGTAGGGACCATCTTGGTCGATAGATCTTGACATACTGAACATTTTTGCAGTTTAAACTTAACATCCATCTCTTATAGTTTTTGAAATATAAGACGAAAAGCATTAACATTTTTAAAATTTTATGGAAAAAAGGACAATAACTCCAAAATGGGTAATGGGATTTCCCTCAAAATTGCAGGGTAGGTAGATCTTGACATGGTGCATATTTTTGCAGTTTAAACTTAACATCTATCTCTTATAGTTTTTGAAATAAAGGACGAAAAGTATTAAAATTTTGAAAATTTGATGAA
>MJUT01045836.1:54640-73874 GCA_002080005.1 Gigantidas platifrons | reverse complement strand
AAAAGATATATTTAACGTAAAAAAATCGAAATTTAAATAAATGAGAAATTAAGAAGGAAAGGGATTGGGATAATCTTTTATTTATTGTTTTCTAACTAGATATATATTGTTCAATAAACAAATCTTTACATGTTTATGACACTCACTACAGCATTTACAGGAAACAATTAAAAACTAATTTTATATGGATTATAAATTTATGACAAAATATTCTTGCATAACAAAGTTTTAAGTTTTTTTTACATGTTAAAAATGGCATTGTTTATGGCAAAATTAAAAATTAAATTAATTTTTATATCATGTTTATTGACAAAAGTTATCAAAATAGTTTCAACATACAAAACAATATAAAAGTGCTATCAATCCAAATTAGATGTTGATCAAAGGGTCACCCATTAAAGATACTTTGTTACTCAAGTCTTTTGATTGATATTAAAAAGAAGTAAGGGAAATAATACAATTAACATTTGTTGACTATTTTCCCAATAATTATTCCAACAAAATTAATAATACAAAAATATTAAAGGTCCACATGAAAGCTTCATGGGATTTTGAAAATTCATTATATGAAATTTGTTTCAAATGCTTTATTTTTTTAATGTAATTCCCAATATACCGGTAAGCCCTAACATTTTTTTATTTAGTGCATAATTTTCCAATTTTATTCTCAATGAAAACATTCATCTGAAAATATTCTTCATGCAACTTATAAAATACAAAGGTAAGTCACCTGTGAGTGATGGTTTTACCTGTACATGTAATTAATTTTTTTTAGTAATTTCCTGTTGTATATTGGAACCACAGGTGATACTGTGGAGATGGGTTAATCACAAAGCAATAAATACCTGGCATTGGATGCCAGGTATGAGGCATGCCAGGTATTTATCAGACTATGCCTTGAGCTGTACTGTATTTTGCCATAAAACATGTTCTGTCAATAATTTACATTCAATAAAGTCAAATATGGGCGCTGACATATTGGATTGAAAACGAGGCTAAAAATTGAGACCAACATTGACACTGAAAACTACAATTACAGGTACAGTACGTGGAAAATATGGGGGAAAATTAGTATATTTGGTTTTAAAAATAATTTATTTACCATTAAAATCATGAAAAGAGAGCGTAATCGTCTCTACAAAAAAGTTTTCATATTTTGATCGCTTCGATTCAACTTCTTTTTCCGCTTCGGCTTCAACATGGCCAGAGAATGGTTATCACGCAAGGTTTAACTATTCATAATTATGAAAATGTCATTTCAGGTGTTTGGAAAACAATGTATTCTTCAAAAAAGCCTGTAACAGATACCCACCTGCTGTCATTTTTTTTTTCACAAATCACGAAAATTTCTTGACATTTCGCGGCATACCAAACAGGATTATCTGCCCTTACCGTTACCGTCCCTACAGTAAGTGACCACGCGATCTTGTCAAATTAAAAAAATTCTATTGTAATTTCAGGGCCTTGTTTACTATCCACAGATAAAATATTGTTTTTGACGTTAACCACCACATAACTGGCATAACCCTAACGTCCTTACTATCCATGCATAAACACAAACAAGCCAAGGGAGGGCATCTCTCATTTTACCCTAGTCCAAGATTCCTCAGCCATCCAACAGCTTCTTGTTCGACTTGCTTGAGCCGTGGGACGTCAGAGCGTTCTTCATAAGGAAAACGGCGGATTTGCCACTCCAACTCTGGGTCGGCACAGTTCCACATTTCGTGGCTATCAGATTTTATTTTCTAACCGAAACTAGTTCTAATAATAAAACCCTAAATGCTCGCTTACTCGCAAGGGATTTAACGTGATGCCATTACATGTAATGGAGCAGCCGCAGAGATTTTTTGCACTCGCTTACAGAGTTTCTGATGCCTGCATTTATCAATAATAACACATAACCTTTCCTTTTGGCCACTATTATAACAAGTTTTTATTACCTACCAGTATTTTAGAATGTAATTCTTACAAAATAAAAATTTGTTTACCAACTACATTTTGAATTTCGTCGTTTGAGGTTATTTTCCGGTCAAAGCCTCACTTTGGTATTTTTTGGATGCCATATTTGGCGATTGAGGCGTGAATGTTTACATCAGCTGTAGTAAATATACTAAATATCGTAGTAGAAATACCATATTTAGAAAAGCTGCGCCTTCCGTAGTTTCCGGTTATGGCGAACGATAGATAAATTTGTTGTTACTTTTGAAAAGCATACATTTTTTAGCCAAACCGATTTAACAAGGACTGGGATCATCAGTAATAGTTATAATAAAATGTTTGAAGCGTAAATAGTGAATTTTTATGTTCAACTGCAATATATTTTTTTGCTCCATTGTGACGAATGGGACCCCTTTGTAGCTCCGCCGAGACACAAGTTTGTCACAGGAGCTACATCATTGCAGCTATCCGAAACCCTTATATAAATCGCTTCACCAATCATTTTTCTATTCATTCATAACCATCTTACCCTCAGAAAGTGGTGTTACACTCGAGTACAGCACGATTTTCACATAGGCTATCATTTCGCTATCTCAGTTTCACTTTCGAACCTACAAACGTGATCTCTGGATATTAACTGAATGATGCAGACATGATTTTCGTCCCCTTTAAAGCGGAATTCCGCTTTTTTTTTCTGGGTTTTACCGTTACGATTCCTTTTTTATAGTATATTCAATACTTCCGATTTTGCTGATTTCCGCTTTTTTGTTGTCCTCGTAAAATCAGGTCTGATGAAGACAACAACGCATTGCATGATGGGAGCTACTTAATGCAGCACACCAAATTATTTGCATACGTAAACAACATACAAATCACATGGAAGACGATATAAAGAGTATTCTGCAGGACAAATAGATCCATCTACAGCTCAAGTCAGAGCAGAAGGAAATAATACAAAATGTGTTGGAAAGAAAAGATTCAATGCCAATGGGAGTGTTACCCACGGGCTTAGGAAAGAGCATGTGTTATGTTATCCCCCTCTCATTTTGGACAAGGTAAGATCATATATGCAAATCATCTCCCATGGTACATTGTGGTAATCGTAGTTTTCTCGAAGTCACGTGACAAATATTTGAAAGTGAAACTGAGATGGCGAAATGTGTGGTATTAGATCAAAGCACAGTAATATTTCAAAAAGAGGTAGGGGTTACATATAGGGTTATGGTGTTTAACACCACTTTCAACAATACTTCAGTTATATCGTGGCGGTCTGTTTTATTGGTGGAGAAAACCACAGACCTGCCGCAAATCATTAACAAACTTGATCACATAATGTTGTATCGAGTTCACCTCGCCTGAGCGGGATTTGAATTCTCAACATTAGTGGTGGTAGACACTGATAAAATCCAACTACCATACAACCATGACCGCTCCTAGGGGTTGCATATAAAAATTCATATGTATAATGTATGCAAGACTCAAAAGTAGCAGAAATAAATATTTGACATTGAATAAATGTCCTTTAGGCAATTATAAAAAAAAAAACAACAAATTTGATCAGACAGAATTAAAACAATAGATAAACCTTGGCCAGGGTAACTTCAGAGGGGTTGCAAAACAATGTTTCAATTAATCGCCATTAATTTCTCCCAGAACTCTCCTCCACTTCTCCCTGTGAGCTCTCTGAAAGAGAAGTCGCTTCTCCCTCAAATTTGAAAGTACTGAGGGTCCTGCAACTGCAGGTAAAATTTCATATATAGACATTTTCTAGTTCAAATCAGCAAAAAGAATGGGGAAATCTGTTCGTAGCTGTCGACGACCCTTGTTAAATAAATAAAGAATTAAACTAGAAAACAATTTGAGCAGGAAAAAATCAGAGCTTTGCACATAAGGAGATAGATATATAAAAGCAATTCCAAATTCTGATATACAGAAAACAGCTTATATTATTGAAAGAAAAATTGTTGCATTGTTAATACTACTTTAAATTTGGTTGAAATCTTACATTATACATGTTATAGCAAAACCATGCAGTGATCTTGATAATTACAGTTCGTTGCTTGATGATCAGGAGTTGTATTGGTACTAAATTGTTGCTTTTTCTTCTTTTTTTTGTGGGGGATAGTACTAAAGGCCAATATTCTGGAATTTCAGCAATGTTTCAAGTCTGTTGTATGTACATTGATTGCTCATGTAAGATCACCACATCACTAAGACAATGTACATGTAGTACTAGTACACAAGTGTATAACCTTGCTAGGTAGAAATGGTTCTTTTTGTGTGAATGTGATCATGATGTATTCCATATTTAATTAACAAATCATTTTGTTTATAGATTTTACAGACTTACACTAGAATTTGACAGAATGGATGGTAAGTTGAGATTTTTTCATGGCAGGTGATAAATGGTTCTTATTAACACATTGTAAATGTCATGATAGTTATATCATTTTTACGCTTATAATTGGCAAGATAAATTTCCTTATTTTTACACTTTAAATTGGCAAGATGAAATTTCTTATTTTTACACTTAAAATTGACAAGATAAATTTCATTATATTTACACTTAAAATTGGCAAGATAAATGACCTTATTTTTTACACTAATGTACTTTAAATTCAGATATATGATTATTTTTCAGGAGAATGTGATCTTGATAGTTTAACTGCATTGTTAGAAGATTCCGATATGGAAGATGAAACAGAGGAAATTAAAAAAGAAGAAACTAAAATGAAAGGTACATGTACTGTTTGGTGTTGTTAAGCAGTGTCTTTTATATTTGTTGAGCATCACTCTTGCTGCAGGATAGGATATGGATGAAGATGTATGCTTTTTGAGTTTGTCTTGGCTTTCATTCTTTTCAGTTGTGAAATAGAAGTTACCCTATACTTTTTTACTCCAATTGTTGTTTTTAACTGCACTATTTCAAAGAGTCATTATTGGACAGTGCTCCATGAAAAAATATGAAAAAAATAATATTCGTATAAAAAATACTACTATTATTGTCAAATGCATCTAGATTGGTCATGTACTTATTTCTGTCAACAATCTTTCATTAATTAATGGAAACTGAGTAATACAAGGTTTGGGGAAACACTGACTACATTTGAGATTTTATTTTTGCCTTTCGAGAGATAGATTAATTCCTAAAGGAACTTGTATCACTAATATTGCAGCGAGACTTATAGGATTCCTTCAAAACTGACTTTGTTGTTTTATCTGTAACATCATATTGTGTTTGACGTCACACTAAGTACATCATTTTTTTTTCATCACCTGTAGAGTTGGTCATGATACAGAAAAAGTAATTGTGACGACTATTACAGTGAAAAAAAACCCCCAAAATATCACTAACTTCGGATTTACTCATATAATAAAACAATTGATGACTTTGTATTTCAGTTAATACCACGATTTATCAACCCCAGAGATCTGATTATCACCTCGGCCGATGAGGCCTTGGTGATAATCAGATCTCTGGGGTTGATAAATCGTGGTATTAACCTCATCCAAAGTCATTAATTGTATAGTGTTTGACGTCACACTAAGTACATCATATACTGTTTGCAGGGCTCACCACACATAGTAAAAACAGGGCGACTTGACTTCTCTCTCAGTTGACTTAAGGGCGAAGTGAGGGAAAATCTGGGAGACTTCCGTAAATCGATCCCGATTTTAACGTTTCTTTCCCCACTACCGCATGTTCCCCTACCTTTCACAAAACGAACGTGGCTGCACAACGATCTTAAAAAGGATGCAATTAACGAGTTTGGAATAAAATATTGAACATCAAGCCCTGTATGTGTCATATTTCAGGAACATGGGAGATAGATTAATTCCTAAAGGAACTTGTATGATGTTCATAGAATAAAGGCAGTTTTGAAGGTTGAGACAGATATTATCACTAATATTGCAGCGAGACTTATAGGATTCCTTCAAAACTGACTTTGTTGTTTTATCTGTAACATCATATTGTGTTTGACGTCACACTAAGTACATCATATTGTGTTTGATGTCACACTAAGTACATCATATTGTGTTTGACGTCACACTAAGTACATCATATTGTGTTTGATGTCACACTATTTGACGTCACACTAACTTAGTCTAAGCAATCATTTTCAGTATAAGATACCTTTTGTAGATACTAATAATATCACTCATTGAGATCAAAGGAAAAATATCAAAATTTCAGATAAATAAATAAATAAATAAGTGTCTAAAGATAAATATTTCATAACTTTTTCCAGATGATGATGATGATGGATGTGATTTAGATGAAATTACAGCATTCCTAGAACAGTCTGAGAGTGAGGAAGAGGAACCTGATTCATACTCAAAGGTCAAAGTGAAGCATGATTCAGAGAATAAAGAACAAACCATTGCTTCATCTAATACTGATGAACTAAGAGGTATTGAAGAAAACCAGTGCATTGATGTACAGGGTATGATTAATCAGCTCAATATTGACATACTGAATTTTTAGTCAAAATGTAATGAAGTTGAACTTGGCTAAAGGTTTGAATTTTCTTCAAGCACAGTGAAGAGCCCGGGTGGCTCAATGAGTTGGATTACCTAATAACTCATACAAGCCTATCGCCAATACGGCGTAGGTTCGCACCCGACTTGGGTGCACTCGACTCGCAGCCTCAAGTGATAAACTTTACCAGTTGCTTGCCCATGGCTGGTGGTTCTCTCCGGGTACTCCGGCTTCTTCCACCACTAAAACAGGTCGCCATGATATTGCCGAAAATGGTGTTAAGCACCAAAAATCTATCAATCAATCACAGTGAATTATAAATATTGTAAGCACTAGAATTTATTCCTTTTCAAATTCAAATAAATTTATACACAAACTTCCGGTATATATCGACAACATCTGAGTTATGCTTGGAAAATCCTAAGAATTTAAGACTTATACCTCTTGCAAATGTTAAATGTATGCAACATCACACAAAATTTTAGAATTGTTTAGTGCTGTTTTCCATTCTTTTGGGTGGATTAATTTACTTTTCATTGAAGCCGATGTTTTCTCATTGTTTCATCTTGTCCATTGTTGACTTTTATTTTTTGCTTAACAGGCATTAAATCAGTTTTCTCTATCTTTTTAAAGATAGGAATGATGCAGTTAAGGAAGGTAATAGGAACAAATTGTCAGAAGACAAAGAACTTGATTCTAGTGATGATGATGAAGATCAAGAAGATAGACCTGCTGAAGTTAACAATATTCAAGGTAGTCACACTACTGTCATTGACATCAGAATGTATGCGTACATGTCTGTGTCCACCTTTTGGTTAAAGTTTAGATCAAAGTTTTTTGCCAAATACTATATTGGTATGCCCTACAGTTGTTTTTATTGGCAGAATCATGCATCTAGAGGAGTATTTCAGCTTCTGACATCATTAATTTGGTCGTTTTATTATATAGGACGTAATACTGTGGATTCATTTTAATTCGTGGATAGAAGAAAAAATACAGTTCGTGGGATACGTAAATTCGTGGATCGCTGTTTCAAAAAATTAAAAAAAAAGTTTAACATACGTAAATTTGTGGATTGCTGTTCCACAGATAATTAAAAAAAGTTTAAAATTCGTTCAACATGTGTGCGTAAGTCGTCAAAATCCCAGCTTCATAATTCTTCATTAAAGTGTTCATTTCAAACTCTGATTATAAGCGTGGATGCAATTTACAAATTATTTGTTCGTTTGTAAATACTATTTAAAATTGTCTTGTCAGAATTTAATAGGGTATTTTAATCCCTTTGATGTACAAATGATTGAAATCAATTAGGACACATTTTACAGTCATTAGAAAATGATCAAAAGTGTGAAGCACGCTTACTATGTTTGCAGCCCAAGCTGGCACCCAATTGTCCCAAGCCATAAACAGATAATACAATAGTAAAATTTACTCAACTCGCCTTAATAGCCAAAAAAATGTCACTTCAACAGTGGTTTAAAGTCCGGTAGTATAAAGGTTAAAGCTCCAGCCATGCCAGGCTTTCCCGATCCATCGAACTGCAGTAACCAACGTGATGTACACAGGCAGCCAACGACGGTGTTGACACCATGATCTCTGCTACTCCATCTACTCCTACTACTACGATGATGAGACCCATGCCAAAATCACCAAATATTTTAAATTTAAAGTTCTATGTTTCTTTTCACTTGCAACTTTGATAAACGTTTTCTGAAATCAAAATGCTTAATTTTTGTTTTAAAATTTTAAGATTTATGTCCGAAAATATTACCAAAGATGTTTAGTAAAATTTTATTTCCATAAAATGTCGTTTTTGTCCAGAATAAAGATACAAACATGCTTAAAGGACAATTTATCGAAATATTATTTGAAAAGCAATTTGTGTCCTCCCAGCTCCCTTTAAAAATTGTTTAGTAAAATTTGTATTTGATAAAATGTTGTTTTTGTCCAGAATAAAGAAACAAACATGCTTAGGTGACAATTTATCGAAATATTATTTGAAAAGCAATTTGTGTCCTCCCAGCTCCCTTTAAAAATTGTTTAGTACAATCTTATTTTGATCAAATGTCGTTTTTGTCCAGAATAAAGAAACAAACATGCTTAGACGACAATTTATCGAAAAATTTGTTAAGTAATATTGTATTGCAATAACGTGTCGTTTTCCCTGATTTCTTTTTAGTGGATAAAATTTGATACAGCTTAATGTCAAAACGCGTGTTCGTATAACAGATAAATATGTTGTTAGTCAAAGGCGTGAAATTTTAATTTATAATCTCCTGTCACACACAAAATTACCCATGGGCAAAGTACCTTATCATTAATCCGTTTGTCTCCTATAATCAATAATAATTACAATACAAACACATTTTGTCAAATTATCAATTACCAACATGCCATGCACTTCGTAAATCAGCACTATACTAGAACTACAAAACAAAACCGGAAGTAAGCATGCGTTCAAAATCACATTTTACAATACAAAAAATTCTACATGCAAGAGTTTTATTATTTTTAACAACATTTTCTTCAAAATATTTATGGTTTAATGCAAGTTATCATATATACTCACACCTGGAAATGTACAGTATTGCACCGATCACAACGAAATAAGACATTCGAGAATGCCAAAATAATTAAAACTCGACTGTTGCGATTATTCTTTGTTTAATTCTTAAATTCGTGGATTGCTGTGACCCACGAAATCCACGAAAATTGGTATCCCACGAATAAAAATGAATCCACAGTAAATCATGCATGCTGAAGTCTTGCTGAGGTATGATTAATGCCATTATACGAGGCAAACTATGCAGACTTTACTTATATTCAATCATTAAATCCATCCCACAGTCAAAATTTGGTCCCAAACAACAATCAGAGTCCATACTCTAAAGTCTGCAGAAAAGCAGGATCACCTCTAACTGATCATGATAGAGACCAGATGAAGTATCTTTCCCTCTATATCTGTGGTTTACAATCCAGCAACACTATGTAGTCATTCAACCACTGCCCATCAATGTGCCTGATACGAGTGCAAACCTATGAACAGAAGCAAGGATATAATTATATCATACCTGTTTACCACTACGATTTCAGCGTAGTTTCTACCACTTTTGACCCCTAAATTACGCTCTACGCCCTCATAAGTTATTTCTACGCCAACAAGTTGCAAAACTGAAAAAAAAATCGCCAGAAAGTACTCTTGTTTCTTATGGTAGATATCCGAATGCAACACTGAATCTTTGTCGTTTGAGTGGTTTAAAATTATTTTATATCCATGCTCCTTACAAACACTTTGATGATCTAGTAACATATGTCTGAAAATTAATGGTGTTATGCCAAACGCAAGCAGGGGACTGAGCTTGAAGAAGTCACTGCCATTGATAAGAGAAAGATGTAAACATGAATATACAGAAATTTGGAATTGTCTCAAACCCTCAACAAAGGGGGATACATTTTTACCGTGTTCTACTTGTGGCAGACTGACTTTTCATGTCTGGTTAACGAAGTGATAACTGCCATATTTGAAATTTGTCGATGAAGTTGATAGTAAAAGGGAAAAAATCAGATTTATCGTAAATTGAGGTTTGCAAATATATAGAGATTGTATAATCTTATTTAGCAATGAATTATCTTTACATTTAATAATATGTACGATTATTGATCTATTAAGCTGTTTTCAGATATTTTATGT
This sequence comes from Gigantidas platifrons, assembly GCA_002080005.1. Lineage (NCBI taxonomy): Eukaryota > Metazoa > Mollusca > Bivalvia > Mytilida > Modiolidae > Gigantidas > Gigantidas platifrons. Next base: position 63,765 of record MJUT01045836.1, on the reverse strand, counting down.
GATAGCCGTACTACTGATAAATTTCAAATAGTCATCTCTAAAAACCCAATATTGGTTATTTGGAATTTTTTTGCATCGTAGTGTACAATTAATATTTTTATTTAATGAGAACTGTACATATATTTATATTATTTCTAAAGTCATTACACTATACATAAATTTGTTCAGAATAATGATTATAAAAGGAATTAATAGATGTGGTGTTTGCATCTACAAGCAAGGGAGATAATCGAACGGGGCAGTCATTTCAATGTCTATCGAGTATATGTTAAACTACCCTATCTAATATATAAACTGGATTTGACTGTAAAATTTAAATTATTGATGCATTAACATAATTTTATGTTAAAACGGGTTGCATAATGCACTGTTGACAAATTTTCAGTAAGTACCATATGCTTTTAGGCTAGCCAGCCAATAAATCCTTACACTTAGACAATACACACAGGTATAAACAAACAATCATGTTCAACAAGAAGCTGTATGATGTACATTGCAGGAAACGATACCTAATTTTTCAAACTTTTCTTAGTGAGGGGGTGCTCTCAAACCCCCTAGCGTATTAGACAAAAACTACTCTCAGTCAAGGAAGAAAACTACTCCTATAGGTCAACCTGGGTAAACAGGTCTGTTATATGGTTTCCCCTAGGGTTGGATGTATCAATTCTAAGTATGAAATAATCACAGACTGCTGTTGAATACCATTCCTCACTACCAGTTTGAGAACACCAGTTCCAATCTTTTGATACCATCACCAAATATTTCTCTTCATATTATGGTATCATGTGGTTCCAACAATGATCCTTGGTACAAATTCTTGCCCTTCTGTTTTCCAAAGAAAAAAAACCCACAAAGACAGTAGTCCATTTCAACTCATTGTGGTCATGTCAAGTTGCATACCTTTGTTTCTCCTAGATATGTAGTGAGCAGAACCTATGTCACAAACTGGGCCAAAATTAAAAATAAGTTTGTTTTCCCTTTAGGGCCTTATCCGACCGACCCTGTCAAAATCGGCCGACTGAAAATTTGTTATTGGAAATTTGCTGTCACTTTGTTTTTCTTTTTCTTTTTTTCGTTTCGCTCAAAATTCGTTTTTCCGAAAATTCTGTATTTTAGATTTGTTTCGCCAAAAGATCAGTATTTTCGCATTACCGAGCACATCTTTGTCGTCAATGTGTTTGAAACGAAAGGGCAATCAAGGAATCATCGTATATTAAAGGTTGCCAATGTACGCCAAATCGCTTTAACGAAAGTGTACAGATAACGTTGAGGATTATTTTGGCATCTGTGTATCAGCTGTTGTGACTTGTGGGGATAAAAAAGAATGATATGTCACAACAGGATCCTGGAATACTCCACTGACTCAACCTGGGATGCCAAAAAAAAAAAAAAAGCCTACCTACCTACCCACTTCCAAAATTGTGGGTCGGGTAAGGGGAAACAGAAATATTTTTAATTGTGGCCCTGTCTCTACTGCAACGTTTAGTTAGATAGGCTTTAACTATAGAATTAAAATGTATTCTTTGTCCTTAGCTTGTGTTATCTCTCTTTTTCCTTTAAGTGGCACAATGTGAAAATCTTGTGTGTTTAATTGTCTTGTAAAATGTTGGTTTTAAATGGATTACTTTATTGATATGTCAAAAGAACTGATTTTTATCATTAGACTTTCTTATCCAAATAAGTGTCATCTTTGTTTTTCAGCTGAATTACTTGAAATGCAAAGAAAAATGCAAGAATTACAAGAAAGATTGGCCAATTCACAGGCTGCCGCCCCTAAACAGAAGAAAACAAATAAAAAGTCTTTGAACGATAACTCTTTGGGTGATGAACCAAATAAGAAACAAAATCGTGAAAAAAACTATAAACCTCAGTCAAAACATGTTACAAAAGATGAAGAAAACAATATACAAGTTAGAGACATGAAGAATGATAAAAGTCTTAAAGAAAAATATAAATCACATATTGAAAAGAAAACTATTGTTGAAGAAATATATCACAGTCAGACCGAAAACAAGCTTAGTGCTGAAACAAGCAGAAGACCTAGTGCTATTACAGATGGACCTTCTAATAAAAAAGACAAAATAATCTCCAAATGTCATGATACTGTAGAAACCAAGGACTTGTATGATATCTGTTCAAACAAAAGTAACAGTTCAGAAACAATTTTGCAAGGGAAAATGAGAAGTCCCACTGGGAACTTTTCCAACAATTCAAAAGCTAAAAATGGTAAGTTTTCTGACAAAGCAATTGCAGTAAAAAAAAAGAGGGAGGGATTAGTAAATGAATGGGTTGAGGTGTTGTTTTAAAAGTTAAAATTGAATTTTGTTTTTTGACCATTCAAAAATAAATATCTGTACCAATAGAAATCAGCATTGATATTTAAGAAAGAGGAGACATTTAAGAAACTATCTAGTAACCTACTTTTGATAATTGTACAAGTTTATATTTTTAGGTTGGGGAAGCAAGTCCAATAAATTACTATAATTTGTTTATCATTTTTGTTAAGTCTACATTACATTTCAATTTTTTTTTTTTTATTTCTTTAAGGTCCAGAAATCTTTTGAGAAAATACTAAACTGATTTTGAAAAAAAGCTCTTTGCTATTTAAGTGAATATTATTAAGATGAGTATATGATCCATGTAAAACAGGGCATGAATGGCTCTGTGAGTTAGGTAGTTGGAATACCTAATAACTCATACAAGCCTATCACCAATACAGCGTGAATTCGCGTGCGGCTTTGTAATTTACAAATACGGGTGCACTCGACTCGCAGCCGCAAGTGATAAAGTTTACCGGTTGCTTGCCCTTGGTCGGTGGTTCTCTCCAGGTACTCCGGCTTCTTCCACCACTAAAATTGGTTGCCATGATATTGCTGAAAATGGTATTAAACACAATAAATCAAATCAAATCCATGTGAAACACAATGGGTGTGTCCTTTTAAAAAGTTGTCGTGTCTGGGAAGTTAAAATGAAATAACTTGTAATTCTTGACAGACAATGTTTTATTTTACAGAATTACCTTTACAAGAAGATGGAGAAAATCCTTTCTTTCCAGCGTATGAATCAAAGTCTAAATCAGAGAAATCATGTGAAGATAGAAAGACATTAGAGAAGAGTCTGTTTGGTGATGATGATGATGATGACAGTGACTGGGAACCTATGGAAGAAGGCAAGGAATTTTAAAGCTGTTTCTCTCTAATCTTGAAAAATATTTATGGTGTAATGGTTAGCGTGCTCGCCCTTGAGTGCAGTAGATATGGTTCAAGACCTGGTCGGATCAAATTAAAGACTATGACATGTCTTCTTACAAACTGTTGAATTAGTTAGCTCTATATAAGTCCAACTAGGCATGTTGTTCTGGTACAAAGCGAACATCATCTCCTCGAAATGTAGTTTGTTCTCACTATGATAACGTTGAAAAAGTGCTAGCCTGGCATTAAACTACCATCAATTTCTCACTCACTCACCTACTTCTCTAATCTTTTGCAATCCTATCTATTCCTTTGTTTCTTAAATTGATATTTGATATATTTTATCTTTGTTGTTGTTGTTTTTTCAGATGATAAAGTAAAATTAAGTGATGAAGGTCATGAACTAAGTAAATTGATAAGGGATAGTGGTAAGACAAGACAATCTAATGTTACTCCTGAAGAGGTTGCTGCAATGAGGAAGAAAGCACAGACAAATAATTGTAAGTGTATGCTATTGTTGGTAGACTTATTTAATAATAAAAAATATTGTATTCTTTTTGTAAAAGTACATTTTTCTCTGAATTATGTTTCACGTAAAAGTCACTCTATACTTGCTCAGGATAATTTAGTGTTATAAAACATTTATTCTATACTGAATTTATTTAACTTTTACTCTTGTTTACAGATAGTTTTGTTTAAAATATTATATTCCTATTTTTTCCTGCAAAGTTTTAACTAAACAATTAGCATCACTAACTTACATGTGTCCAAAAAATACAACAAAAACAAATTTTGTTTGACTTCTGAAGGTTTATATACTGTCAAGTCATTCCTAATTTTAAGCCTTGGGTGTCTCAACTGTAAAAAAAAATTCTTACAATTGATTAGAATTGAGGGTATATCTTTGAAATCTTTGAATATGTTCCTTGACATAATTCCATTCACAAGAACTATATCATGGTATATCATTGTCATTGTCTGTCTGTAGCCTCAATGTTATTTCACAGTAAAATGAGTTCTATGTAACTGATCCTTTTGAGATTTTAACTTGATGGTCGTTTGCACAGAATAAAGGATAAGATTAATTTTGAAGATTCTAGTCCTATAGCTACCAATTTACATATCAGAGGACCAAAAGTGCCAAATATAGTTGATTTGCTGCAGTTGTATCAAATTGTCACCAGGTATTAGTCATTTTTTTTTTATAGTTTAGATTTTGTTTTGTTTTACCAGTAAATGCTTTTATTACAGTTTAATTGGACTTATTAGCTCACCTGACCCGAAGGGTCATGTGAGCTATTGCTATCACTGGGCGTCTGTCGTCCAGCGTTTTTCTGTCATTAGCTTTTTGCATTTTAATCAACTCCTCTAAAACCACTTGGCCAATTTGAACCAAACTTTGATGGAATGGTCCTTGGGTAGTCCCCTTTCAGAATTGTGTCCGACAATCCCCCTCCCCCGCCTACCAAGATGGCTGCCGTTACTAAAAATAGAAAATTCAGCAAAAAATCACTTAAAAATTATCTTCTCTGAAACTGCTGGGCCAATTGGGCCCAAACTATGGTGGAATGGTCCTCTTTGAGAATTGTGTCCGACGACCCCGGTCGCCAACCAAGATAGCCGCCGTTACTAAAAATAGAAAATTTGGCAAAAAAATCACTTAAAGATTATCTCCTCTGAAACTACTCGGCCAGTTGGGCGCAAACTATGGTGGAATGGTCTTTAGGTGGTCATCTTTCAGAATTGTGTCCGACAACCAAGATGGCCACCGTTACTAAAAATAGGAAATTCAGCAAAAAATAACTTAAAAATTATCTCCTCTGAAACTGCTGGGCCAATTGGGCCCAAACTATGTTGGAATGGTCTTCAGGTGATCCCCTTTCAGAATTATGTCTGACGACCCCGGCCACCAACCAAGATGGCTGCCATTACAAAAAATAGAAAATTCGGCAAAAAATCACTTAAAAATTATCTTCTCTGAAACTGCTTGGCCAATTGGGCCCAAACTATGGTGGAATGGTCTTCAGATGGTTCTCTTTGTGTCCGATGACCCCTGCCGCCAACCAAGATAGCCACCGTTACTAAAAATATCAAATTTGGCAAAAAATCACTTAAAAATTATCTCCTCTGAAACTACGGGGCCAATTGGGGCCAAACTATGGTGGAATGGTCTTTACGTGGTCATCTTTCAGAATTGTGTCCGACGACCTGGCCACCGTTACTAAAAATAGAAAATTCAGCAAAAAATCACTTAAAAATTATCTCCTGAAACTGCTGGGCCAATTGGACCCAAACTATGGTGGAATGGTCTTTAGGTGATCCCCTTTCAGAATTCTGTCCGACGACCCGGCTGCCAGCCAAGATGTCCGCCATTACTTAAAAATAGAAAATTTGGGAAAAAATCACTTAAAAATTATCTCCTCTGAAACCGTTGGGTCAAATGGGCCCAAACTATGGTGAAATGGTCTTTAGATGGTCTACCTTCAGAATTATATCCGACAACCCCGCCTGCCAAAGAAGATGGCAGCCATTGCTAAAAATAGAAGATTCGCCAAAATTCACTTGAAAATTATCTCCTCTGAAACTGCTGGGCCAACTTTGAGCCAGGTGAGCGAATACAGGCTCCTAGGACCCTCTAGTGTTAAGAATTAGTTATTAAAATGTATTAAGCAGTGATTCAGCTAGGCACCGGTCTCAGGATATTTGCCCACCTATTTCTCAAATTGTCACGAAGAACTTTATTAAAATTACATTAATTATTATAAAGATTGTCCTGTAGAAATTTTGATAAAACTAGCAATTGTCCTGAAGATTTCAAAGTCTTGCTGAAACACTGATTAAGTTACATATTATTTATCATTACCATTTACATGTAGGGAAGGTGAAAGGAATTACACCTGAGAGTTCTGCATCATCTACGACTGCCATGAAATCATCAAAGGAAAATGATGTTCCTTGTGTCATTGATCCATTCTCTGGTATTAGAATTATGTAAGTACAAATCAATATGTAAATGAAGATTACTTCAGTAAATAAATGTAAATGCAATTTTTATCTACATCAACACGCTGTGTTCGATTTTATTGTGCAAGTTGACTGAAACAACAGTTTACAGGTAGACAGGTAGCTCCACTCGGACACATTATCCTAACTCCAAGCCAACCAGTCTTTACTATAATTCTTTAAATGCTTTCAATTGTAATTGATTATTACCTGTAAATCTACAATAAGATCTTGGATTTATACAGCCATCAATTTGACAAACATATTTTGGCACACTGTTGTCCATGTATCTGTCTATAGTAATCCATTGTCCTAACCTAAAATCTTCTTTAACCAATTCTTCTAATTTAGCAAATTTGGAAATTACATTTCTTTTTTTTTTCTTACTTTCAGAGTTATTCCTCTTTCTTTGTGAAAAACTACTAAATTTGTCTGTTTTATAAGGACTAAATGTGTAAAAGTTTCTTTTCATGATATTTAAAAAAAAAATAATTAATTATTGTTACAAATGATGAAAGGAATGTCCTTATTGATTTTATAATTTTGACTTTTGTTGAATTCAATTTGCTGTTACATGTTTTACTAATACTATACTCTGTGTCTGCTGCTAGATTACTATGACATTAAGTATCACACTAGATTACTATGACATTAAGTATCACACTAGATTACTATGACATTAAGTATCACACTAGATTACTATGACATTAAGTATCACACTAGATTACTATGACATTAAGTTTCACACTAGATTACTATGACATTAAGTATCACACTAGATTACTATGACATTAAATATCACACTAGATTACTATGACATTAAGTATCACACATGCCCCTACACCCATCTTTGGTTTTCATTCAGTAGCTTGAGTTCAGAGACCATAAAAGGCAAATATCTGTGTTCAAAATGCACACATTATTCCAATTTTATTTCATATTTTTAGAAATCCCAAAATATCAAGTTTAGATATGAAAGCTAGAATGAGAGACAGAAAACTAGTGAAAATTTCAAAAATAGACAGAAGAGTATCAGAACATGATAACTGGGTAACAGTCGGGGTAATTACCAGTAAAACAGATCCAAGACAATCTTCAACTGTAAGATTTTCATTATATTGTTGTATTCATTTTAAACTAATTAGTATAAGGTAATTTTTAAATAAGAAAAAAACTGGTGTATTAAATATAGTTCATCAATAAAAATGAATAGAAAATTACTGTCTATGACTGTATTATGCACATTGGTGTTAAATGTACAGCCCACTTTGCTCCTTCCAAATTCGTGGGAAAATAAAGTTCAGGGGTCCATTGTTGAACTTATGATTAAGCTAATCATATGATTAGTCATAATTACATGATTAATTACTAATCACATAATTAGCTAATGCAATGATTAAATATGATCATATATTGATTAAAAACACTTCAACAACATAATTTAATTCTTGCTTTAACTAAGTGTGTGATTATGAATTAAAAATGTAATTAGGGCTAATTATATCATTAGTTTAATCACAAGTTCAATAACCGACTCCAGGTCTATCATAAACTTGTGTTTAGAATTATAGAAAAAAAATTATAACTTAAGAATAATAAATAAAATCCTTAAATTCATTGAAATCACCAAAAATACGAAAAATGTGATGATAATCAACATGAAATTAATGGTAAATATTGGTAAATAGCGTGGACATAGACATTATTGTTTTACTAAAGTATCTTTTAATCAGCAAGTAAACAGTAAAACCACCTGAACCAAACTTTCACAAAATTGTATAAAAATTAGTTAGTTCATTGTGTTATTTTACAGAAAGGATTATGATTGGTTATGGGCAGAACAATATTTCAGTTATATCTTGGCTGTCAGTTCTCTTGTAGCATAGGAAACCAGAATACCCAGTGAAAACCACCAACCTGGTGCCAGTAACTGACAAACTTTATCATATACAGTGTATTGAGTTCATCTTGCCATCAACAGGAAATATGGGTTCGCATCCGGCTTTGTAACTTACAAAAAAGGGTGCATTCAACTTGCAGCTGCAAGTGATAAAGTTTACCAGTTGCTTGCCCATGGTCGGTGGTTCTCTCCGGGTACTCCGGCTTCTTCCACCACTAAAACTGGTCGCCATGATATAGCTGAAATATTGCTGAAAGTGGCATTAAATACAATAGATCAAATCAAATCATTAAATCAACAGGAAATAAGCTCACAAACTAAAGTGGTAACAGGCCCTGACTGCATGGGTAGATTTAAAGCCATCATTTATTTAATGATAGAAGTTTTATATTTATTATACCCCCCGCAAACAAAGTTTGGGTGGGTATATAGGTTTCACCCTGTCCGTCTGTCTGTCCGCATAGAGGGTACATGGTTTGTCCGTGCAACTCCTACAGTTTTTCTGCTAGGAAGTTTTTATTTTTCAGATCATTTGTACATATATCAAAGATGTGCATGTGGTAAGGATTTTGATTTTTGTGCATTTTTACCAAAAATATAGATTGTTGAACTTAGTCATTTTTTGGTGAATTTGGCAAAAAGGGTACATGGTTTGTCCGTGCAACTCCTCCTAAAGATTTACGCTAGGAAGTTTTTATTTTGCGGATCATTTGTACATATATCAAAGATGTGCATGTGGTAAGGATTTTGATTTTTGTGCATTTTTACCAAAAATATAGATTGTTGAACTGAGCCATTTTTGTGTGAATATGGCAAAAAGGGTACATGGTTTGTCTGCGCAACTCCTCCTACAGTTTGTAAGTTAGGAAGTTTTTACATTGCAGAACATTTGTACTCATATCAAAGATGTGCATGTTGTAAGGATTTTGATTTTCATGAATTTTACCAAAAAATATAGATTGTTGAACTTAGTTATTTTTTTTTATTTGTGAATTTGGCTGAAAGGGTACATGGTTTGTCCGTGCAACTCC
>MJUT01045825.1:188011-208384 GCA_002080005.1 Gigantidas platifrons | reverse complement strand
TATGTTTAATGTAAAGTTAGCTACGGTTACCTATGTTTGATGGATATTGAGAAAAACTTGAAGATACCAAAGGGAGTAATCAGAGCCGTAAATCGGAGGGCAGACAATACAATGGCCAAAATAAAAAGGACAAACAATGATCTACAAAACACTACACAGAAAACTAAAGAATAAGAAAAACGAACTCCATTAAACCAGGGAGTGAAGGAAGGTGCAATGCTGTACCGTGCTACATGAAATCACTGTAGGGGTTTTATCGGTAAGCATCCTTCACCTAATGTTTAATGTAATGTTAATGAAGCATGAACTGTCTGTCATGGTGATCTACATTCTTCCGAAGAATGACACTCTCTCAGATACATCACCGTGTCAAGTAACAACACTGTAGGACATATATTATCTAGAAAACAAACATCTTTGACCTAAACGTTAATGAAATGTAGCATGAAATGTCGGCGTGATTTACTCTGTCGTAGATGGACGCTCCATCAGATTCGTTTCCGTTCCAGGTGACACCACTGTAGGGCATATATCAACTGGGAAGCAAACATCTTTGACCTAAACTTTTATGAAGTGAAAACGAAGCACTAAACGTCTGAAGTAATATACAATTATCACCCTTGTTGGAGTGTGACCCGACCGGTTTGTCTCCCAGAGAAAAGTAAGGTCACCCGAGGGTGACCTAACTTTTCGAGGGGAGACAAACCGTCCGGTCACAATCCAAGGGTAATAATTGGTATATTCGAATATTTTTGCATCAGACATTTTCCTCTTTGTGTTCTTGGAGTTCTTATCCGACAACAATCGTTAAATATCTTCTTGGCCTACAGAGACCTGTCGCTGGTTGTCTGTTGAATCAAGAAAAGTAACTATAATTGGAAACATGTGAGGCTCACGTGGGAATTTCCTATGAGACATTACGATTAGCGGTTGACCCAACGAATGGATAAATATCACGTGACAGATTCAAGATATTTATGAGTATAAAATATTCTACTTTCTCTCGATTAATGACACTCCTTCAGATTTATCACCGTGCCAAATGACAACACTGTAGGAGATATAGTATCTGGGGGAAAACATTGCCTAAGATATAAGCAAATGTCATTCATTTGCACGATTATTTTTCGTTGAATCCGTCCAGTAGCATAAAAAGGATATTCCATATTTCAGCTTCCTGGTACTATTTTGCTGTTCGTTTGCAATATTCTATTAAGTTTATTTAGGCATTTTAGTAAGTGATATACATTTTTTATTTTGTTTTCCAATAAGGATATCTTTTTAATGTATGGTAGCTATGGCTACCCGATGCAGTTTTAAATAAATTTGTAAGATGTTGCATTTATTTGACGACCTATAGCTATGATTGGATAAAATCATTCCTACAAATAACGATAGAAGGCAGAGCAATATATAGAAATATAGAGAATAAGATTAGTATCCTTTACTGGCCAGTGGAAAATTCCATTCCTAAAAATGACGATATGCAGACGGAAAATTACAGAAGGTCAGTGGGCGGTGCTTAATTTTGTCTAGTGACAATTACGTCTTTAGCCTTAGAACTTCCAAGAAAGTCCGTCAAACATAGTTCGTGGAAAAAAACTTAGTTACTGTTTCAAGTAACATGTATAGATCAGCAACATCGTACAAAAATGTTCAAAGCTCCCGTGACCGATTATGATTATTTAGACGGTAAGTAAATAGTTGAAGTGTTCGCGCTAAAGCGCTCATCCTTCAACAATTAATCATGTTTTGTATGTCGTTGTTTATCCTTTTGTTCTTTTTGCTATTGTGTTGTCTGTCCTTCTTCGATTTACCGATTCTGTTTACCCCATTGATATCTTCAACCGCTTCTTTTGTTTTCTTTCAGGAATACTCCACCGACAACTCGCAAGTTTGTGTTTTTCTTGCCGATTTGAAATTTAAGATGCCTTCCAACGTGCGACACATTTTAACATAGCACTCTTAGAAACCCCAAGGTATCTACAAATGTGTTTTTTTTTCAATTTCTGCAGCGCGAAAACCTACTAATCGTTTTTTAGTACACATCAGCATCAAAGAAAATGAAAGGGCCCGGGTGGCTCAATGGGTTAGGTAGTTGGATTACCTAACAACTCATACAAGCTATCACCAATACTGTGTGGGTTCGCGCCCGGCTTTGTAAATTACAAAAAGGGTGCACTCGACTCGCAAGTGATAATGTTTACCAGTTGCTTGCCCATGGTCGGTGGTTCTCTCCGGCTTCTTCCACCAATAAAACTGGTTGCCATGATATAGCTGAAATATTGCTGAAAGTGGCGTTAAAAAACAATAAATAAATAAATCAAAGAAAATTGTTTATAACTCATGCATGGAGTAGAATAAAGTAGCATACTACATACATAGCTTGATTCCGTGATTGGCTGTTGGACGGTGTTCTATACGCTATATTCCTTACTTTGAGAAAAATGTTCAGACGAAGTTTGAAGTTACCAAAGGGGTAATCAAAAGCCGCAAGTCGAACAAGGGTACACAATACAATGGTTAAAAGAAAGGACACAAAAAATCAAACAGTGATTTATAAACACTACACAGAAAACTAAAGAACAAGCTACAGGAACCCACTATAACCCGGTGGTGAACTTAAGTGATAACAAGCTACAGGAACCCACTATAACCCGGTGGTGAACTTAAGTGATGTGGAAGGGGAAGCAGTTCCTACTCCACTAGTGGGACCAGTCGAGTTACTCTTGATATATACAAACACAGTTACAAGTAATGAATAATGAACGGTCAGATTGTGATTGACAAACTGAACATGATCCTGGTCATTTGCGACACATATTTAGTAATGGTTAACAAAGTCATGGTGGGGACTACTTCAGTTTAACCACTAAGAATCCTTGGTTCAGTAGCTTCCTTGATAGTAACAACCCTCTAGGGATCATGATAGGAACCACAAGCTCTTGTGTATCATATCAACTCGTTTTCACATATGGTCCTATCCGAAAGCTCCGATCGTTGATCTACATAAAAAAGTGACATGGTAGAGCACGATACAAGGAACATTCCAGCCAAGTTTAATGGTTTCAGACAAGAATACTAGTAACTCTGAATTATTTTCCCATATGGGGTCCTATGTTTAATTTGTCTTGCAATGGCACAGCAATCTTGGATTTCCCATCGACTTTAAAAATGAAACTTTTTAAGGTATCATCCAAATATTCATGTACAGGCTGGGTTTCAATTATGCTAGTAATTTCTAAGAAAAGGGTTGTATTCATTTTTTAATACAGTCATATCTTCAAAACTAAGTTCTGCTGTTGTGGTCATCTTAGATTTCCAATCTACATAAAAAAAATGGCTTTGTAAAGGGCTATCCAATGACTATTCATGGACAGTTTATGTTCAATCATGTGTGTAATTTCCAAGAAAAAGTTATTCTCATTTTCCCATTAGCTTCTATGTTTAAAACTAATTCCTGTTGTGGCCATCATCTTGGTTGACCAATCAACACCCAAAGGAATCTACACTTCAGAAGTATCTAGCAAGGATCATCCCAACCATATTTGGTTTAGTTGTTTAATCGGTTCTCAAGAAAATCAAATATTACTCATTCAGAAGCTTTTATGACCACAGGAGGCCATGTTTGATGGTCAGAAGCTTTTATGACCACAGGAGGCCATGTTTGATGGTCAGAAGCTTTTATGACCACAGGAGGCCATGTTTGATGGTCAGAAGCTTTTATGACCACAGGAGGCCATGTTTGATGGTCAGGAGCTTTGATGACCACAGGAGGCCATGTTTGATGGTCAGAAACTTTGATGACCACAGGAGGTCATGTTTGATGGTCAGAAGCTTTTATGACCACAGGAGGCCATGTTTGATGGTCAGAAGCTTTTATGACCACAGGAGGCAGTGTTTGATGGTCAGAAGCTTTTATGACCACAGGAGGCCATGTTTGATGGTCAGAAGCTTTTGACCACAGGAGGCCATGTTTGATGGTCAGAAGCTTTTGACCACAGGAGGCCGTGTTTGATGGTCAGAAGCTTTTATGACCACATGAGGCTGTGTTTGATGGTCAGAAGCTTTTACGACCACAGGAGGCCGTGTTTGATGGTCAGAAGCTTTGACCACAGGAGGCCGTGTTTGATGGTCAGAAGCTTTTATGACCACAGGAGGCCATGTTTGATGGTCAGAAGCTTTTATGACCACAGGAGGCCGTGTTTGATGGTTAGGAAATCGCAAGGAATAGTTCAGCAAAGTATTATTTCAGTGTTTCTCAAGAAGAAGATTGAAATATAAAAAGTTTTTGGATGACTGACACCAAGTGATGGCAATAGCCCACTCGACACTTCAGGTCGGATGAGCTAAACAGGTTTTTTGTTGAATTACCAACATATAATATCAATCTGATGGCTTATCTTGGTAGAAATATAAGTGAGTGAGTGATTGTTGTTTAATGCCAAGTGAGCAATTTTTCAGCTATATCTGTGGAAAGAACAAGTCACTTTTTTGATGAAATGATCACGATATCAGTTTTGAACTAGACCAGCACACAGATTTCAAAATTTCATAAAGAAACAACAATCCACAGATAGACATATTGCTCCACTCTCGACACATTATCAGGAATCGAAGCCAACCATTCTTAGTTCTTTCTGGTACATGATTAGCAGAGAAGTAACAAGTACCAATTTTACAGTATGGTTTGATGAGAGAGTAACAAACCCATGATCTACTGCACTAGAAGGTGAGAAGACTAATCATTAAACCACAGAGGTCATTTTTCATCCTTAAAAGTTGATCTGTCATCAACTCAGTTATAACCGAATCATGCATTTCCATGTTCAACAATAACAAAAATATCAGTATTCCATTTTTAATTAACAAAAATAAAAAAAATATCAACAAAATAATAAGTATAAATTTTCAAAATACCCTAAAGTCTAATAAAACTAAAAAATTTTAACAAAGATTTATTTGAATTTATTAAACGTATAGTGTCTGCGATTTGCATTATTTTTAACTGGGGCTATATTAAAATATACATAAACACTTTCAAATAAAATTTTTCAATAAATTGATTTCTTGAAAATATCACCCTAAAATTGTTGTCATAACTACAAATCTCGTTCATATTTGCGAGATGTTATGCAATCGATGCCTATCACCACTGATGTGAGTTTGAATCCCACTCAGGGCAAGGTGTACAATATTATGTGATAAAGCTCGTCAGTGACTTGCGGCAGGTCCATGGTTTTCTCCGGTTTCCTCCATCAATAAAACTGACTGCCACGATATAACTGAAATATTGTTGAAAGTGGCATTAAACACCATAAAACCAAACCATCAATGACTTTACAATATATGTATGTAAAGTTGTTATTGTTTTAGAAATGGTGATGGATGTCTGTCATGGGTCACTGGAGATATTTAACAGATTTGGCAAGAAGAGGGAACAGAAGTTTCATCAAGATATAACAACACAAGAATTAAATAAGGAATCAGCGTGACCCATCAACACCTCTTTCTATTTTTGGCGAAAAGTTTTCTAAATTAGGTCATCAGTATTTATCTCCAACAACAATGCAGGCCATGATTATTTGGTGACAACAGAGTGATCTTCAAGCAATTTATGTCATAAAACTTTTATTTTTTTTTATCTTTTCGATGTTTTACTATAAGAAAATATACAGAAATTTGCAGACACTATACTTGTAAATATACCCCCAATAAATAAATAAATAATAAATATAGCACATTTTTTTTTGCCAAAAACTTAAGCGTGATAAATGTCATGAATTTACTTCTTTCCTTTTTATTAATATTTGATCATGAATTAAATGTTATGAAATGTTCCTGCTTTCATTTTATCATTGAAAGCAGGAACATTTCATAAGTAATACTGTTATTTTTTTTAATAATTTTCTGCTTGCATTCTTTCACTTAATAAGTAATGCTGTTGTTCTTGAATTATCTCCCATCCTTTCACTTAATTAGTAATGCCGTTGTTCTTGAATTATCTCCCCTGACAAAAGTTTCATGGTCTCCAGGAACTCTGTATATATGGATTTTCTTCTGGCACACCTGTTGAAAATATAGAATATTAATTTTTTTTTATATTGCATAAATGTATCAAATTAAATATATATATAAACATAAAATGATTTGTGTCATATTTTTGCAAGAGAAATTGTTTCATGATTTTTTTTAAGAAAAGGCTTATATATATTTGTCCTAGATCTTAGGGTTATGGTATTAACGCCATTTTCAACAATATTTCAGTTATATGGAGGCGGTCAGTTTTATTGGTGGAGGAAACCGGAGTACACAGAGTAAACCATCGAGCTACCGCAAGACACTGAACAAATTTATCAGTGACTCTCCTGGGCGGGATTCGAACTCACGTTAGTGGTGATAGGCACTGATTACATAGATAATTGTAAATCCAACTACCATACAATCATGACGGCCCCCCTCCTAGATATTAAATGGGACAGTCTGCTCTATAAAATAGTTATATATATATATATATAAAATAAAAATTAGAATTAAAACAGAATTCTGGAACTTCAATCACATTTTATATAGCACAAGCGCTTTCACTGTTTACACAGATCATCAGGTACAATAAATAATTCAAATGTTTTTCATATTAGTAAACAATATAAAGACGTCAACAATAGAGTGACGTTATAACTATAAATGCGGGAAAATTTTCGGGAAACAATTCTGCATCATTTATCATTTAAACCCGGCTTTAAAATATTGATTAACAGTTTTTCCTTTTCTCCTCTTAAAGACAACAGACGAATAATCCCGAACTTACAATACTGCGTGCCAATGAACAATTCCGTCAATGTTCGGGAGGACATTTCCGTATTTTCCCGTTATATAAAGTTCACGGTGGAGATTCTTTAAGAGGAGAAAAGGAAAAACTGTTAATCAATATTTTATATTATTATTATATATATATGTATATGTAAAATGTTAATATTGCCGTGCGATTGACGAATATAATAAAAATTAGAATTAAAACAGAATTCTGGAACTTCAATCACATTTTATATAGCACAAGCGCTTTCACTGTTTACACAGATCATCAGGTACAATAAATAATTCAAATGTTTTTCATATATATACACACACTCCGACAAAAGTTAAGCACCACCCTATATTTTTATCGATATATTTTTTTTACATCAGTACTGTTAAAACAATAAAATAGATATCACCATTTTTCTTACACTTCTTAAAAGACTACACCAAGGGCTCTAAAATTACCAATCTACGAAGTATTTATCATCCTGAAAGACGTGACTATTTAATAATGACGTGGCAAAAATGGGGTTCAAAACAGGTGCTGGAAAAACCAGTTTGTCAGTGATGGAAGTTTTTAACATTGCATTAAAATGCAGTCTTCAGATTATAAGAACTTTTAAATGCATCTATTGTGCGTATGTGTAAGGCATAAAAATCAATAAAAGAACTGCCTAGCTCATGAATGCGCGACGTATCCCCCCGCACTTGCATAATATTTAGTTTTATATATTTATAAAAAGCAGCCTTGCAGTCTTAATGTATAACATACAGTCAAACCTGTCTATAGTGGTCACCTGGGGGAGATTGACAAAATGACCGCTATATACAGGTGACCTTTATGTGAAGGGTTTTGATTTGTTTACAAAATATTGCACGTTAGTTGTAAATAAACATTTTTCATTACACTGTCGTAATTTTACTCTGGTTTACATTTATTGTTGATGAAATTATCTCAATATGATATGATTTGAATAAAACATACAAATAAGTAAATAAAGATATTTAATAAACAAAAGTATACTAAACTGGAAGCATTGTTTTTCAAAATCGTAAATTTCCAGTAACACGAGGTTGAACTGGGAACGTTGTTTTCAAAATCGTAAAGAATCTCGCATTTTCTTTAAAGAATGTTCATTATCTGGGTATGACCAACACCCATCTCCTCGCCCACAGTCCGACAACTTTTCCCAACATCACAAAGATTTATCGCTTTCACGTTGTTGTCAAATTTCAAAGCTTTCCTATTTACGGATGTTGATGATTTTGACATGATGTACTTGATACAAAATATTTTTGGTGAGTGAATTTCTATTCTTGTCGTAATGAATAAAAATCCCCAATACCGCCCGGGGATAAACTGTCCTTTATGTCATTTACGATTAACAAAACAAAATGTGTTTGTTTATTTAATTAATTAAATTAGTCAATAACACCTCAGGATTTTTGGTACATTTGAGAAAAATACCAATCTTCCGAAATCACTTTCGGTATTATTTTTAAAATAAAATTGACCGTTATACATAGGGTTTTACACTGAAAATTACTTATAAATGGTGACCGCTGACCGCAATGAACAGGTGACCGCTATATCGAATTAAAATATATAGTAAAATGCAGAGGGAGAGCACGAAAGTGACCGTTATGAGCAGGAGACCATTATATAAAGGTGACCGTTACGGCAGGTTTGACTGTACTTACAAGCCACATGCAAAGATTATTCAAATCTATCCATGTTTACTAAAGTTATCACGTAAACAAGACAATTCTCAAAATTTGTGATTTTTCAACCAAAAACTAAGATTTCCCTGTTAGAACCCATCCAATATAATGATAATTACAAGCCATATGCAAAAAAATTATTCAAATCTATCCATGTTTACTCATCGCGTAAACAAGAAAGTGTGACGGATGGACAGCCGCTATTACTATATCCCCTCACCGCTATCGCGGGGGGATAATAACGAGTATATCCACCGCGTTTATTGTGAAGTTCTGTAACACGCCTCGTCATGCTTCGCACCACTCCTGTAAGATAGCAGTTCTTAATTCGTCAATATTTTGACATTTTGGATTGCGTTGGTTAATTTTTCAGCCAATAAAGTCCCATACATGCTCTATAGGGTTCATGTCTGGCGACTTCGCAGGCCATGGAATTGTCTGAACAGCCTCTTGCTGTAAAAAATGTTGTACAATTCGGGCTCTACGTGGCCTAGCGTTGTCATCCATGAACATTGGCATGTCAGCCAACACACGATTGTCGAAATAGGGGACTATGCGTGGAGCCAGCACATTGTCACGGTATTTTTGGCCCGTCAGATTACCATCAAGAACGTACAAGTCCAACTTACAGTCAAAGGAAAAACAACCCCAGACAGTTACACCCCCACCCCCAAAAGCAGTTGTGCCCAAAATGTGATTGTCCTGAAATGAAGTGTTTCGTTGGCGCCAAACCCTTGCACGACCGTCGGTAGGGCGTAACGAAAAACGACTTTCATCAGACCAGTGGACCCGTCTCCATGTGCGAATAGTCCACCCCAAATGATCATGTGACCAGTCAAATCGAGCACGGTGATGACGTAATGTCAACTGTGGACGTTTTATGGGTCGTAGCGCTCGCATTTCCTGATGGTGGAGGCGTCTGATTACAGTGTGTGTGCTAATGTGGCCTCCAAACGGTAAATTACCACTAAGTGCACCAGCTGTCCTGAACAGCCGTTGCCGCACCCGTCTGGATATGAGCCGGTCCTCTCTCTGCGTCGTTTTGCGAGGTCTACCTGCACGTGGACGGTCAGCAACATTCCCCGTTTGATGAAAACGCTGCATCAGTCGTACAATGATGGAATGGTTAACCCTGAAGTGGTCTGCCACCCTTCTATGGCTAAAACCACCGTTATGCATGCCAACAGCTTGCCACCTTTCTGGTATGGTTAATTTTCGCCGCACCATAACAAACCAATAGAAAATGAAACTTGAAACTCTACACACAAAAAAATCAGCTTTCGTTCGCAAACACAAATGTTGAAAAGTACACGTGGCACTTTACACACCCTGTCATATACGCATAAATAAAAATCGATCAATAACCTGTTTCACAGGTAAGTACTGTAAATTCAGAAATTAATGCAATGTTTTTATTAATGCAAAAAATGCGACCGATTGGCGATCGCAATAATTAAACCTCGCATTTTTAATGTTCATTCTCTGGATCAGTTTGATTTATCTCCCTTTTCTTACACAGGTAAGATCGACAGGTGCATGTTATAGATTACTGACACCTAGGAAGCGGTGAAGTGTGTACATGTTTATTGATTATTTTGATTACAATTTCCTGTTTAAATATATATGTATTTAAACATCTGTTTCAAAATAATGACTTATCAGTTTCATTCGATGTTTTTTCGTCGTAAGGGTAGATAAAAAATATTTTAGTTTCTCATCGATCTAATTATATAAAACTGTGTTTATAAATGTCCGATTTTTATTTTATTTTATTTTGGCACGGACCTCAGTTGTGTAGTGGTTATTGGCGGCTTTTCTTTTAACCCCACGTTTGGTGGTCATGGTTGTTTTGTCGGTGTCAAGGGCGTCGACGATCTCAGTATTAGCAGCTTCTTTGCTTGTAGCTTTAGCAGGGTCTGGTAGACGTAAGACAATGTCATCTGGAGAGCGTTTCTTAGTGACAAACTTCCACATAGACATGTTGAAACGTTAATGATTGCTCCCCCAAAAATTCATCTATTTATGGCATTTTTTAAATTTCTAATTACCGTATAGTTAATTGTGTAATATTTTATTTTAAAATATCACTTTGAAAAAAAGCCGACTAGAATTTGTTTGTAAAACTGAGCTTGTTCCGATAAAAGATTCATACAAGCCATAATTCTTTTAAACTGCCGTTTTTGTTAACTTATTTATTTTGTACACTTCAATTGATCTTTCTTTGAAATTTTATTAACTTTTATTATATCACCCAAGCCAAGCCCCAAGCCTTCGGATGTTCAATTACTGTCGACTCGGCATGTGACCAAAGTTCATCTGTTACAAAAGTTTCCAGATCCCCACAAGCAAGCTTTGATCGATAATACATTTCCAACATGTGGAAAGCTTTCTAGATTCTCAATCACGTGAAAAATGTGTGTACAAAGGCCAAGGGAAATGTGTATTCACTTCAATTAAAGGTAAACATGACAGTGGCTTACAAGGGGATTAACGACATACAAATACGAAAATGAAAACGCACGTTTAGATAAAAATTTACATTGATTTTTTTTTCTTCTTTATCTTGGCGTGGCGCAATAATTAAACCTCACATTTTTGCCGCCAGTTGAGGAATCGCAATAATTAATGCACGCAATAATTTCTGAATTTACAGTATGTGTGTACAGGTAAAGAAAACAGCAAACCGATTTGAAATAAGTTCATTATTAGAAAAGATATTATTGAAACAAGTCAGGTGGTGCTTAACTTTTGTCGGACTGTATATATATCAATATTTTACTGTACAAATTAATCTAAATTAAATTATTAAATAGTATTGCCTGCGACATAGTTAATTAGACCTTTTGACTAATAATCGACAGCTATAGAATATTTACAGAATGTCGGTCACATCTATACAGACACATGACCAGTGCTTACCTCTTGTACTCCATAATCATCATCAGCAGAGTTTGTAATGGTTCTTATCAGAGTAACATCACACCGAACTGATCCAACCATCTTGTATTGCTCTGAAATTATCAGTCTATAGAGAAATCCCCTGGCGGCCATCTTTATCTCATCCTGGTCTTTAAACAGCTTATTTGTCATCAAAATCTTAGAAGTGTGGGTCAGCCTATCTTCCATGTTTGTTTTTGCTAGAAGTTCATTATATGTCTACAAATAAAATGTGAAAAGGCATGAATTTATTTACAAAATAGCAAAATACACAACTGTAGGTTTGCACCATAAACATTTTTCAACATTCTTTCCCAATAACAGAACTAACCTCAAATTACATAGAAAAGGTCTATTGGTCTAAAGTAACTGGTCGTTAGGGGTGTGACCATACAGAATTTTTTTCACGATACGTATTGCGATATTTTAGACAAGTGACGATACGTATGTATTGTGACATTTTGTATACCTTTGTGTGCATCGCCATTTTTTTCTTCTTAAGGATTTGCCACATACGTCTATGAAAATTAAAACTACTATTTGAAAAAAAACACACTATTTATGTAGCTAAACATATTTTGACTTGGGAATAAAAAAGTTATTTGATTTCATTGATCTTAACAGTTTTTGGTACTGAAGAAGCACCCAGTCGTATCGTGTCATCAATATTGTAAGGGGCACCCATTGTACCGTGTACCATGTTGTCAATAAAATACCGCGATGTATCGTCGTTCGGTATATGGTTACACTCCTACTGGTCGTCATAAAAACGTATTAGAGAGCATGTGCTATTGACCTGTAAAAATTATGTTGGCGTTCCAGCTTTTGGTAGCCAAGATATAGGGTGGGTTGTGGTGTTTAATGCCACTGTCAACAATATTTTAGTTATAACGTGGCAGTCAGTTTATTGGTGAGGGAAACCGGAGTACTTGGAGAAAACCACTGACCTTTCGCAGGTCACTGACAAACTTGTCACATAATGTTGTATCGAGTACACCTTGCCATGAACAGAGTACGAACTCACAACTTTAGTGGTCATAGGCACTGATTGCATAGGTAGTTGTAAATCAAACTACCATACGATCACAGCCACAACGGTCCCTAAGCAAGATATAGCTCTAATATTGCTGTAACATTGAATTAGAACTCAATCATATTATATAATATTTTGACAATAATTACAGTATATAAATACCTGTGCACTTTGTTCAGGTAGGAACATCTCCACAAATGCTGTAAATGCTGCAGTTTCTGCAACGGCTTCATTGTCAATTGTCTTCACATTGCGATGTGCACTTGTATGTGTTGACACAAATGTGTGTGAACCATCTAATAGATACAGGTGTGACACTGTGTGTTGTGATTCCAATTGAAGGGTCATTTCCATGGCTACCATTGCACCAAATGAATATCCACCAATGAAATATGGACCTTTTGGCTGTACTTGTTTGATTTGCTGAAAGTACAAAGGACTAGGTTCTTTATAAAGTAATATTATTTTTATTATTCCCTGTTTATAATTTATAGTGTAAATAAACAGCTGCACCAAGAGCGCATGATACGCCCGTCGTCAACATTCATACAATATTTGTAAAGACTTTCTTTCCCATAACTCTGGAATAAAAAATCGAAATTTCACCAAAAAGTATACAGACCGTACGACTATCAATTCCAATAACTGTGCGAAGTTTGAAGTGAATTGGCCAAGGGGTTCTCAATTTACAGCGCAGCATACAAAAAATCGCCTACAATTTGATGAATAAAGTCCCATAACTCTGGAATGAAAAATTGAAATTTCACCAAAAAGTATACATACCATAAGACTATCAATTCCAATAACTGTGCGAAGTTTGAAGTGAATTGGCCAAGGGGTTCTCAATTTACAGTGCGACATACAAAAAATCACCTACAATTTGATGAATAAAGTCCCATAACTCTGGAATGAACAATTGAAATTTCACCAAAAGTATATAGACCATAAGACTATCAATTCCAATAACTATGCGAAGTTTGAAGTGAATTGGCCAAGGGGTTCTCAATTTACAGTGCGACATACGAAAAATCGCCTACAATTTCATGAATAAAGTCCCATAACTCTGGAATGAACAATTGAAATTTCACCAAAAAGTATACAGACCATAAGACTATCAATTCCAATAACTATGCGAAGTTTGAAGTGAATTGACCAAGGGGCTCTCAATTTACAGCACGACATACGAAAAATCGCCTACAATTCGATGAATGAAAAATTGAAATTTCACCAAAAAGTATACAGACCATAAGACTATCAATTCCAATAACTATGCGTAGTTTGAAGTGAATTGGCCAAGGGGTTCTCAATTTACAGCGTGACATACAAAAAATCGTCTACAATTTTATGAATAAAGTCCCATAACTCTGGAATGAACAATTGAAATTTCACCATAAACTATACAGACCGTAAGACCATCAATTCCAATAACTGAGTGAAATTTGAAGTGAATTGGCCAAGGGGTTCTTAAGTTAAAGCGTGACATGTGAAACAGACGGACTGACAGTCGGACATTGGTATACCATAATATGTCCCGTCTAAAGACGGGCGTATAAAAACTGCTATAAAATGGGAAATAGTGTTGTGGTTTGGTTTTTTATTCCCTTTTTTGCTTGGGGGAGGGGGGTAAGATTATTTTCAAGAAAACATCAACATCATATGAAAATTTAATTACTGGTCATGTCTTGCACTTTCTTACTACATGTTTAATTCAAATGTAGCATTACACTTAATTTACATGCTAAAACAGTAGCTGATCAGAACTGAATACTTCTTTATAAACATTGCTTCAGATTTTGCTTTGACACTCCTGGCCACAAGACCGTCATGCTTCAAAGCATTGAAATTTAAAATGCAATAACATAATCTTAGGTTCTGAAGGATCAAATAATATAAAATATTGGCCACGTGACAATATATGAAACTTTATGACTCATTTTTTCAATAACATCTGACCTAGAAAAGCTTCACATTCCACTTCTTAAGTGGTATATGCAGAAACCAAATAATTTATAAATATCTCAACCTGATTTAACTGATATAGTATTGCTATGACAACTGTATCCTACCTGTATGTAATATAATGCCATATCAGACACTGAATCCAAAGGAACGTCTGCTGTACACTGTAAACCATACACAGTATAATTCATGTGACCTGCTACTTCCTGTAAACTAGTTACATTGCCTGAAAAACATTATCTTCCATCAATAAACTAATTACACATGGATTATGGTGTTTAACGCCACTTTCAACAATATTTCAGTTATTTTATTCTACTTGTTCTTCATCATCTTAATACGTCTTAACTTTACAATATAAAGGGCTAACACCTGGCTGCAACTTGATACGACCGCAGCTATTCAACCAGTTTTTGCCATCTTTAGGCCTCTTGGTTGGCAACAAGTAAGACTAGAATCACCAAAATCAATTGGAACTTTTTCCAAGGATCATAGTGACAAAATTTCAGACAGACTGGTCAGATAGAACTTAAATTTTTGTGAACATAAAATTGTACTTTCTGACAACAGATTCACATCATAATATGACAGCAAAAGTATTGTGGTCATATCACAAAGAGGATGATATCTAAGAGATAAAGAAATACAAATGACAAATTTTTTTCATATATCTGAGGTAATTACATGTAATACTTTCTATGGATTTTCTGGAATGGCTAGCTCTAACTAAAAATCTAAATTTAATGGCATATAATTTCTTGATGGAAAAGACAATACCTTCAACTGGATGAACTAAAAACAATATCTTGTTGCTGTTGGTAACATCTTTCATCAGAACACAACTTTCTTTTGGCACAAGACATTCCATGTTGAACCTGTGTACATAATTCTTCTCCATTTCTCTTGTTTCTTTGATGATTGATACTTCACCAGTACTGCCAGATGATGATAGTCCTTTCAACTTTGACAAGGTCAGTTGTCTTATTTCTCTCATGGACAATGTAGTATCAAAATCTCTTTCTAATGTCTGTTTGACTTCTACACCCATTAATGAATCTAAGCCTAAATCCCCTAAACTGGTGTCTGCATTTACAGTTGAAGGATCCTTCACACCTACAGAATATGAAATGATTTTATTTTTTTAATTACAAAACAAGTTTTTATGCCTTTAGTTATTTGTTAGCATATACTGATATAATAGACTGCCTTAGTAAATGAATTATTCGATAATGAAATTAAGACAGCAAAATTTCCAACAAGATATATATGCAGTGCCTAATGCACGTAACCAATGTTTAATTTCAATATTTTATTTTTAAAACATAAATTATGTTTCTAACCTCATGTGGTTTCATTATCATATATATAATTTTTTTTACCACTCGATTTTAGAAAATATTCTGCTAAATTGTAGTCACCAGATTCACAGGTCAAGCATGCCTGGAATGGATGAAGCTGAAGTATGCTAAAAATACATATTTTGTTTTGTTGGAAAAATGACTATTCTTCGTATATATATTGTTACAAAACGTTTTTTTACCTAATATGTGGCATATAGCTTCCACAACGTTGCCTCGAGAGCTTTTACTAGATCCACCAGCTTGCTGTTTCTCTGCAGGTACAAAACTAGATACAACTGGCTGTGACTGGTTCAGAAACTGGTCTAATACAGCCAAACAGGAGTTAATTCTCTGAGGCAATGTCCCACCAATCACTGTATCATTAGTTCCCATTGTTTCTAGTACCACGCCCACATCACCAATAGCACCCCATTGTATAGCCAATCCTATAATGTACATTTATACTTTTCAATAAGGGTATCAAATATTAATTTGTTAAAATTTCGTACGATTTTTTGAAATTTTAAATCAAAGATTGGTACACAGCAATTCAAAATATCACGAGGCAATGAAATATCTATACCATTTTCTACTCCAGAATGGGAAAAGCATTAGAGTTGATATTAAACCTGATTTGTAATCATACCAAATAAGAAAAAAAATACAGAAACAAAATCTTTTGGAATTCATAGCATTTTCCATAGAATGATAAAATGCAATATGGTCTTAATCAAACTTGACATGTATTTTGTTCTATGTAATCATAACATCTTTAGAACAATGTTTTAAAGGGGCTTAACTCTGGCAAAGTACAAGGCATCATAATAAAATAAAACATGGCCTGTTACTTGTTATAATAAGCAATCATACCATATGAAAATGATGTAGTTTAAACATTCCTCAGGATATCATACAGAAACCATTTGTTTCGGACAGATGAAATAACACAGAAAAAAAGCAAGGACTATTTGCTCCCCCTGAAATTGCTTAGTGGACAATAAAAAAAGTTTCCTGTCAGACATTGGGTCCTGCAAGTAAGAGAGTTTTGCCAGACCTATCAACTTTTTGCCAGACCTATTTTTTTTTTTAGAAATTTTTTAATAGTTCACTTTCAATACAGATCGTAAATGGTCTAGTTAAAATTGATGCCACTGACAGACTCGTACAACCATCACGACAGAGTCGAAACATGGGCCAACACTCCTTTCAGATACCATCATGTAACAGGAGTCATTCTACCCAAGAACCATCAGGGATTGGAACGATCTGCCCACTGACACTGCCAAGAGTCTTGATCCTTCAAGGCTCACTTACTTCAAACTTGATTAGATTAATCAAGTTGTTTTTACTTGCACATCTATTTTGTACAGCACTTATTGTTTCAGCTTAAAAAAATTAAATTTAAAATTGGCATGCACACCAAAGTGGCAGTATTATCAGCGATTGTTAGAGGCCACAAACTGGTAGAAGTAGAAAGGACATCTTAAAGCCTTGACACAGCTAACAACTACTACGACCGAAATCAGATTAAGGATATTCCCAAACTAGAGGCTCAGCCCACTGAGCCTGTATCGCTCACCTGACAATAGAATGATACTGAAGCAAATTTCAAAGGGAGATAATCATTACCTTAACTGTTTTCTATATTTATGCATAAAAGATAATGTATTTGGGCCACGTGAGCTAAAAAATTATGAAAAAAGGGCAATAACTCCTAGACGGGTAATAAGATTTACTTCAAAATTGCAGGGCATGTAGATCTTGACAAGCTGAACATGTTTTCAGTTTACACTTAACATCTATCTCTTATAGTTTTTGAAATATAAGATGTCTATCTCTTATAGTTTTTGAAATATAAGATGTAAAGTATTAAAATTTTAAAAATTTGATGAAAAAAGGGCAATAACTACAAAATGGATAATGGGATATACTTCAAAATTGCAGGGTAGGTAGATCGTGACATGCTGCGCATTTTTGCAATTTCAACTTAACATCTATCTCTTATAGTCTTTGAAATATAAGACGAAAAGTATTAAAATTTTAAAAATTTGATGAAAAAAGGGCAATAACTCCAAAATGGGTAATGGGATTTACTTCAAAATTGCAGGATAGGTGCTGCACATTTTTGCAATTTAAACCTAACATCTATCTCTTATAGTTTTTGAAATAAAGGACGAAAAATATTTAAATTTTAAAAATTTGATGAAAAAAGGGCAATAACTCCAAGATGGGTAATCAGATTTACTTCAAAATTGCAGGGTAGGTAGGTCTGGCTGTGCTGATCATTTTTATCCCATGTCAGATTTTTGATATTATTAACGGTTTTTGAGTTATTACCCAAAAACCTGCAATTTTACCTACCATATGTTCTATTTTTAGTAACAGCGGCCGAATGGAAAAAAATTAAGAACTTTTATAGAGGATCTTACATAGATGCTTCCTGCCAAGTTTGGCTCCATTTGGCCAAGCAGTTTCAGAGGAGAAGATTTTTTTAACATTCGCCAAGAATTGCCCTTGGCGGCCATATTTGTTGGCGGAATGGTTTGTTTCCATTTGGCCCAGTTGTTTCAGGGGAGTAGATTAAAATATGAAAAAGTTAACGGATGCCAAGTGATGGCAATACCTCACATGACCCTTTGGGTCAGGTGGGCTAAAAAGGGGGGGGGGGGGTAGTGATTGAGACCACATTCATTTAGATAGCCCTGCAACATCATCAAATAATCAATACTTCATATTATTAAGATTTTATTATTCCTCTAATTAGTAACGAGTATTTTGATATCAATCAAGTAGTCATTTGTTTGTTCATTTTGTCCTTCCATTTTTGATTAAAGGACTGCCCCGGTCGCCTCTGCTTCTCTTATGCCGACCTTTTGGCTTTTGTAGATAAATCGATAGATAGTGGGTGCTTTTTTTCCCAGATTTAGACCGCTCCGTAAACTTAATAGTGGCCATGCAGCCATAACGGAATTACAATTTATGATTACCGATAGGATACGAAATAAAATCCGGAATGGGAACTGGTTCCCGAAATTTAGCATAATTTAGGAACAAACTTTTACCAATTTGTTTACGACTTTTGACTTTATTAACGATAATCAAAGATCCTTCGTCTCGGGGGTCTAAGAGGTAACCAGGACCGTCAGAAATTTATTTTTTGACAGCCCCAGCAGTAAAAAAGTTTGCCGGTCATTAGGTCTGACACAAAGATGTCATTTGCCGAACCCTCTAAAATTCTGCCCCCTAGGTCCGACAGGGCCGCCGATTAGCTGATTCTCTGCATGTAAAAATTTACCTGGAAATCCATTGTCCTTCCTATCTTCACAAATCCTTTCCATAACAGAATTTGCATAACCGTAATTTGATTGTCCAGCATTACCACGCCCACAACTGACTGATGAAAACACAACGAACCAATCCAAGCTATCATTACACAACTGTCTAGTTATTTTGTCTAAATTTGTTGTGCCGATTACTTTGGGTTTACATACAGCATCAAAGTTTTCCCTTGTCAAATTTTCCAGCAAACCATCTTGTAACACCTACAAAATTATTTAAAGTTTTAATATCATCCCTTTACATGTAATACCACATACAAATAAAAAAGGAAACAATTCAAATTATTATCTTTTGGTTTTTAATGGCTTTATGGTGTTTAATGCCACGTTCAACAATATTTCAGTCATATCTTGGGAGTCAGTTTTATTGTTGGAGGAATCCAGAGAATACCATCGACCTGCCACCGATGATCTTTATCATGTAATGTTGTACACCTCACCCCGAGCAGAATTCGAACCAACAACATCAGTGGTGATAGGCACTGATTGCATAGGTAGTTGTAAATCCACTACAGCCACAGGGGTTAACATCACTTTAAAAACAAAATACAATATTTTTTGTATGTTTTGTTGTCAGTGTCATTGGTTGAACAAACTAGAGCATTTGGCATGAGTAAGAACCTGTTGCTATAAATCATTTGTGCTTGTCGAAGGAAATTATTCTTAATTTTAATCTTCACAAAAGTTCTTTTTTTAACCAGAAGCATAAAATTCTTTTTACCATTGCCAAATGGAAAACTCCACCAACAGGTCCAATAGCATTGGCTTTTTTGACAAGTTGATATGTTGTTGAATTGTCTACAATATCAAGTGACGATATCTCGACGCGGATGCCTTTCCGCCTCCATTTTTCTAGTTTCCTAGCCTGGTACCCTGTCTTTATGCCAGATCTAGAAGTTAGGACAAGAGTTTTGGCCCCTCGATCAATCAACCATTGTGACAATTCTAGTCCAAAACCTCCTAGCCCACCAGTGATGATGTAGGATTTCTTAGGATCACAGTAAGTTCTGGGAAGTGCTGGAACTGTTTGATAACTGGATTTTTCTGTGTCATTTTTAACCTATGTAGATAATAGAAATAAATGAATAAGTCAATCATAAATATTGAACAAAAGGCATTTATTATATAGATAGGTGTGAATTATGGAGATTTATCCGTGAAATAAATTCCGATATTTCACATGTGAAATATCAGTTTTTTCCCACCAGAACTACTTTTAGACAACTTTAAGTGTAGTGGTTAC
>MJUT01045825.1:155837-187306 GCA_002080005.1 Gigantidas platifrons | reverse complement strand
TGGAATGAAATATACAAATTAAATAAAATAATATAAAAGACATTTTGGAAGTCTATATAATAAACAGTATAACTAATCATAGATTTTGAATATCAAAATAAGACCACTCGTGACCGAATACGCATTAAGGATTAAACTCGTGGACAGAACAAGTTCCGCCCACTCGTTTAAATCCCTATGCATACTTCGGTCTCTCGTGGTCTTATTTTGATATTCAAAATCTACGATTAGTTATACTATATTTATTTTTAAGCAATCAGTTTTTCATCAAATTTTTATTTTCAATTCAGTTCATTCATTCATTAATTCTCAGCCAATCTTACAATTTGAAAGTCATTAGAGGGGTTAAGGTTAGGGTTTATGGTATTTAACTCCACTTTGGCGATCAATTTAATTGATGGAGGAAACCGGAGTACCCGGAGAAAACCACCCACCTGCCACAAGTTATAAGAGAACTTCAAAATGTCAGTATAAAACAATAATGAATGAACATTATACTCACCTCAGCTTTTTTTCAGTCAGATAAATCATGTTAGAATTTATTATACTATAGAACAAGGTAATTTCATTTTTGACTATTCACTAGAATTATAGAATAATAAAAGTTTATCTATTTCCCAGGATTTTTACAATGATTAACTAATGGAAAAAATATTAAATCAGAACTAAATATAGGGGAATTAACTCTACTTAATACAGGGGAGTTAACTCTTAAGTCCAACAGTGTGTTAAGTACCTGTAATAAGACTTTTCCAATGTGTTTTCCCTGTGCCATAAACCTAAAGGCTTCTTCTACTTGTGTATGATCAAATATTGTAGATTTGAGAGGTCTGACTGCACCAGACTGTATCCCTTGGGTCAATAACTGGGACACTTCCAACCAATCCTGGTTATCTTCTTCAAATAAAGCATCAAGCAAGATACCATGGAAACTGATATTCTTAAGAAAAACAGACATTCCTGTAACAGAATAAAATGGTTGATTGGAATAACCTTCATCAGGTACACTGAAGGTAAAAAGGTTGATTGGAATAACCTTCATCAGGTACACTGAAGGTAAAAAGGTTGATTGGAATAACCTTCATCAGGTACATTGAAGGTAAAAATGTTGATTGGAATAACCTTCATCAGGTACACTGAAGGTACAAAGGTTGGAAAGCTAAATAATTTCAAAAGTTTTGGTAGGAAGTAAACAAAAGGGCCTAAACAGGATAGATAACATTAGTTTTTGTTTACGAAATGAATGCCATATTTTCTGTAGTTTAGATTTTAAAGCTTAAAATATTGATATATAAAAATCAGATAACCTGTACATTTGAAAATATACATACCTAAAGGTGTATTGTTAGAGAGATCAAATTTTCCAATTTCTAAGAAACGTCCATGTTGAGCTAGAATTCTGATACTGGCCTGTAGTTTCTCTTCTGATAAAGAATTCAATATAACATCCACACCTACAAGGTAAAGGATAATGAAGATGTAAATATCTTTTGATTTGTATGGTGTTTAACAATATTTCAGCTATATCATGGCAGTCAGTTTTATTGATGGCAGAAACCGGAGGACCCAGAGAAAACCACCGACCTATTGCAAGTAACTGACAAACTTTATCACATAATGTTGTATCGAGTACACCCCGCCATAAGCGGGATTTGACTTCACAGCTTTAGTGGAGATAGGTACTGATTGTGCAGGTAGTGTCCAGCTACCATATGATCACAACAATGACAGGCTCCTTAAATATCTTTTTAGAATTTCTTTATTGTAATTTTGTACGTAGTATTCTTTGTTGATGTTAATTACTGATTAGTGTAGAACACAAAAGTAAGCATAATACAATATGATTTCTGGATTGTCTCATCGGTTTTCTCTTAACATTTATTTATACACAAGATGCCAATAATTGGTACAAGCAAATACAGTTTGACTAAAATATGGCTGGGGCCACCAATTTTTGCACTTTTTATTTCACCTAAAACTTGTAGCTTTATCAATTGAGGCAACGTAACAATGTTCTTAATTTCAGGCACTGAATTACATTACAATGGTGGCCAGAGAAGCCCACTAATATGCTTCAACATCATGATGTACATAACTGAGTAGATCTCACAAGTAATTCTAAAGTTAATACCTTTGCCTTTCGTTGCTTTCATTATATGTGATGCAAATTCTGTTGTTCTTGAATTACTGAAATGTTTGTCTGTAAGTTGAGGAAATCGTTCTTTTAGGTAGGCCTTCTTTTCTGCCGATCCAACTGTTGTGAAGACTTCACAACCATGGTGTAAAGCTATAGAAATAGCAGCCTGGCCTACACCTCCACTACCAGAATGGATGAGGACACGATCACCACGTTTTATCCTGCCCCTCACTACTAAGGCATAGTATGCAGTAGTATATACTACAGGTACTGTGGCTGCTTCATCTAACGACCAATTATCTGGTACGGACCAAAGAAACTTCTTACTGACATCAACTGTTGTTGCTAGTCCCTTCAATGATAATGTCGTTAGTTTAATTGCAGTAGGGTTGAGTAATGTTCGAAGTTATGAAATTTTGGGTTTAAAACCAATTATATGATTTATAACTTACTGTAAATGCTTAATAAGTCTGCTCTTAAGTTGGAAAATCTATCAAGTCGAATCTCAAGGATTCAAGTTTAAATTTGTATATCATAATGTTTTATGCCATTACTGAATATCGTTCATGGCGAGGTGTATTTGATACAACATTATGTGATAAAATTTGTCAGTGACTTTTGGCAGGTCAGCAGTTTTCTCTGGGTACTCAGGTTTTCCCCATCAATAAAACTGACCGCCGTAATATAACTGAAATATTGTTGAAAGTGGCATAAAACACCACAACCCTAAACACTAACCCATTACCAACAGTACAATCCACCTTATTGATTTAATGTAAAAACTTGTCAAGTTAGAAAGTGTCCAAAAAGACAATGGAAGATGTTGATTTTACTTAATTTAAGCAATTATATACACAAGGTAGAATGTAGAATGTTGTTTAATTAGATAAAACTTTAAGGCTTGCATTGTTACTTGAATAAAACATTGTAGACAACTGATTTTGCGATGGATCTTTCTGAATCTGTCAGAAATCATTTTTTTTCTGCAGATTCTTTTTTTTATAATGTAAGCTTTTCCAGTCACTTTAAAAAATTTGCCTATCTATCATTTGCCTATCAAAAGTGTTTGTCAGGGAACAACAAAACAATATTTTTTTACCGATACAAAAGGCTCTTAATGGGAAATAAATTTATCAAGAAGTGAATTGAAATGCAGTTATGAATAAAACAAACAACAGAAAAATTATATATAAAACTAACCATAGCTGGTACAAGACCCATAACTCTTTCTCCCATTTCATCCAATCCAGACACTTCCATTCCCAGAATGCAATCCTGTGTTGCTAAATTTCCAGGTATAGCATCAGCTGGTAGTCTTCCTGTGGCCAGCATGACATCTCTGAAGTTGAGTGCAGCATAATGCACATGACAAAGTTGTTTGTGATCATGGTCAACATAGTGTTTAAGTGGAGACTCAATCCATGACAAGCTTGATAAATCTCCTTTTGTCTGGACATTTATATATGCATGTTGACATGGCGTTTTCATGGAAAGTGCCTCTGAAATAAGAATTTCAATGAAACCCGTTAGTAATCTATACTGAATTTAGAATCAAGAAAAACTACGAATAGGTTTCAATATAGTAGAGCTTTGTTCTGTCAAATTTAAACGAGTCAACCAAGTAGTGTCGAAATAAAACGCACAAATTAACCTAGTATTAAAGTTATCCAGTGTATGTTATCTGGAAATAGTAGAAAGAGTGAAATTTTATACCACTATGAACGCATTACATGACCACTCACTGTACTGGTGTGGACAGTATTTTGACTTTATTCAGGCAAATGGTTTATCCAAGTTCAAGATAATGAGGTTCATATTCATGAATCCCAGTAAAATGAAATATTTTAAAACAATTATTCTGTAAGCTCTATAGTAATTGTCATGTTAAGTGGTCGATGACACCAGACTACCTCAAGATAACCACTTAATGTACAGCAAGTAAGTACATTGTATGTATTTTCTGACAATTGGTGACAAGTCAAACACACCTTCCCTTGAGATGAATGTGTTCTTGAGCAGCCAGAAGATACAGGTGATAACTGTGTTGTCTACGGCATTTGTCCATGACGCAGTAAGCTCCATACATCGAAAACATTGGTTCAGATTATTGATGCCGATATTCAACAATTTACCACTTCTTCAATTTAATTTATGTATAAGCCAGTGTATCTCGAGAAAGAAGTATACAAATCTTCAATCTGTCATTGACAAGAACCACTTCATATTGAGAATATCTGATCAAGAAGGCAGAGTCAAACCCATAAATCATAGTGGTGATGAATACTCATCATAAACATTGCTGCTACACAATCACAGCCACACAAAAACTACCCATATGACAATAAAAAGATATACAGTCTAACCTGCCTTACCGGTCACCTCTGTCTAACGGTCACTTTGTGACCCGCCCAACTAATATTACTATATAATTTAACTCTTTTCAACGGTCACCTCTCTAACACGGCCAACGATATCCCATTTCATGCGAGAATTGTGAGATCGTCTTCTAATAACGACGATTTTGGACATCTTA
Organism: Gigantidas platifrons; assembly: GCA_002080005.1. NCBI lineage: Eukaryota > Metazoa > Mollusca > Bivalvia > Mytilida > Modiolidae > Gigantidas > Gigantidas platifrons. Next base: position 182,636 of record MJUT01045825.1, on the reverse strand, counting down.
TCACATGACATAATGTGTACGATCGATCACGTGATACGGTTACTTTTAAGATAATAAATAATCGCCGAAGAGAAATACAACTAATTGAGTTGGTAATTTAAATGTTAAATAAACATAAATAAAAAGAGATCCTAATAAACAATTGAATAGGTGTAAACAGTGTTCATTGAGGCTCATTAAAATAATCTTTATGAAAACAGGTGCAATAAAAGTTTGTCGGAGACCAGATGTTTCAATGCCGTATTTTAACATTAAATTAGAAACATGAAGCTATTAAAAAATGCAAAGTGGGAAACGTGGCCGTCAAGTATTTTGAAAGTGATTTTGTTGAAAAGTAATACATTACGGTTTTTAAAGAAACTTTAATTTCGTTCAATATCAAACAACAATGGCCCATTGGAAAGTGAACGAAATCCAACTCTGTGCTATGAGAAATGTTGACCAAACTTTTTGTCCGAAGCTACTTTCAGCGGAACGAACTTTTGATTTATTATTTTCTCATTTCTGTTGCATAAAATCCTAGCTCTCATATTTAATATATTCATATATGCGAAGGTTGGCCATTCAAAATTCGTTGAAATGCACGAGGACGCTTCAGATTTTTATCGATCCGCATTGGTATTTTATACTCGACACCGGGTTAATATTGCGATTTATCGAACTGTTTATTTACATACAGACAAATGTATGTGTAAACGTTAATGTATATGCATTTAAAAAATAAACTTTGAACTACATTATTCAATATAACTTATGTTCATTTACATTCATAAATACATGTACAATGTATTACGTGAAAGTGCTTGGCAATCCATTTTATGACAACTTTGGTCCGTTTTTACTGAACCTCTTTTAAGAGGTCACCTCTCTTGAGAGGTCACTTTTGACATTCCCCATGAGTGACTGCTTAAGACAGGTTTGACTGTACTTTTGGATCTAGAAGACAAACAGCACAAAAATTACCACAATACAATAAAGTGCATTAGTTAGATGACTATTTCTTACCTTTCGTCAACGGTAGATGTCTAAATGAACCCCATTGTCCATCTTTGTATACATTCAACATCAAGTCTTTTTGAATCAGCTGTTTCAATTCTTTACTTCCAGGTGAAAGGTCAATAATTGTGTTATCACAGTTAAAAACACATCTGAAATTATGAATGAAAAAATTTAGTCATTGTGTAAATATATATACATACATGATGTAAAATTCCATAGATTGTCATTTAAAATTAACATATTTGCATTATATTTCTTTCCATTTATGGTCCCTTTATTTTCTTACTATTTTAAAGATGGACTTATATAGTTTCTTCTTCGTAAATTTTCAAATAATTTTATTTTTACTTTCCCTTACGAGTTGATTTAAAAACTAAATTTATTTTTTTAACCAAATATTAATATATAATCATATAAAATTGTGACGTCAAGAATTTACATTCGTGTTTAAATCATAAATGCTTGTAAATAAAAGTTAGAAAAAGTCACAACTGTTACTAATTCTATTATTAAAGGTGAAAATTTCATGAAAATCGGCTAAGGAATGACTTCATGAGAAAGCTATGAAAATAAGTAGTTTTATATGAAATATATAGGGAAATGTCTTAGGGAAGAAAAACTTTTGACCCGTGAGTGTATAAAAACAAAATGGTAGAATGTGTCCATATGAAACGGTTGCCCTGGTTTCCAGCTGAAGTAAAGAGATACAACTCCAAACAGAAAAAGTGGTGAAGTCTCCAATAAAACTTGGCTTTCTTCATATGGCCAATGATCAAATAACTTGCTTAATGGGAACTCAATTATTTATCAGAAACCAAATGCGGAACTTACGGATGGACAGAAATGGGCAAAACTTAATGTCCCCCATGCCTAGCACCAGGGGCATAAAAAAATTACACAAAAACAACTCAATCCATAAGTGACAACTTCAATTACCTCAATCTTTCTCCATTTGGTTCTTGTTTCAGACAGTTGAAAAGTCCCAGAATTCCATTTTGAGGTTCAGAGTTCACTGTTAACCATAAATTCTCTTTAACATTCATTACTTCCTGTTTTAAAGTATCAAACCAGGAACCAGTCAAATCATCAATTTGTATCATTAAAGGAGTTGTACCAGTCAGTTTTCTTTTTGGACGGATCAAAAATAAAGTGGATAAATGCTGACTAGATCTTTTGAAGATAATTTCAAAACCATTTTCATCAAATATTTGGCACCATTTTTGTTCATTGCAAAAGCAATAACAGCTACGATCATCATCTATTTCCAGTGGTTCCTCCCAAAGTTGTTCCGAGGAATAAGCAACTGGAAAATTGCTCGTTATTTCTTCTATCAAGATGAAGCCATTTTCTTTTAGAGCTGAAGACAAATTTGTTAAAGTTTTTGACACGTTACGTTGTTTATGAAGGACATTCTTGGCCACCATGATGTCAACATTTTTTATGTTCGACGGCGGATCTAAAGCTATGTCCCATTCTGTGAAATTGAATTGATTCAACGACTCGTCAGCTTCTGTGCCAGGTTTATCACATGTTGTGTAGGTGACATTGATCATTGGTTGAGAATTAACCAATGGGAGAATATGCTCATGCATTCTGCTGCCGCTAGCTCCGACTTCCACGATGTTAAATGAATGAGACAGTATGTTTTCTATGGCAATATCCAAACAAGGTTTGAGTAATTCTGGACAGGACGTCAAAGAAGGTACATTTTCGTCCACCGACTCGGAATGCATATTACCTATACCACTATCATCCAATTCTCCAAAAATACCTCTCAATTTTAAATACAATTCACCAGAGACAAGTTCAATTTCTGAAGATGATTTCTGATCTAGTTTATCGCATTGTAGATCATGTAGAAAAGATTTCACAGAATCAATCTTTGAATTTTTACTTCCGTTATTGCACATAGCCTGTAACTTCTGTACAGAAAAATTTGAACACATACTCGTGTAATTTGCGAGAGTAGATTCATATGGCACATCACTTAAATTTGGTACAAAACAATATTCCTCCAACATTGGAGCACTCTGTTGTACTCTGCGAGGAGCAACTGTTGCATGAAGTCCAAGAATTTCCACTCCACCAGATGTACATGTATTGAGGTCTTTGTCTATCTTCACAAAAGTAACTACAAATGTAAAATTAGAATTTAATTTATTTAACATGAAGTTGATGTGAATATGAAAACTATCTTCACAAAATATAGATGGTTACATTAATGTACAAGTTAAGCTCACCATTCATTAATGCATGAAGTGTTCTAGATAATTTTGATGTTTGATAATGAAAATAGTACTCAAAAGTTTTACAATAAAGTAAGACTGACCAGCAGTATTACATGATGACAAGAAGATAACTATAGTATTCCAAACTTTGCTGACATCAATTGCAGGATTTATTATAACAAATTGATTTGATCTTGCCATGCTCAACAATACTATTTGGGGGTCTGGATACAAATATTTACTGTACATTTATGATCATATTTTGTATCATACCATTTTGTCCATCGGCTGCTTGATACACTTGTTCTTTGTGGCTGTTAGGATCTACAGACATAGATGTAATTCTTGTAGGCAGTCTCAGACAACCATCAGACACACCCAGTATAGACATCTGTAACATCGTATCTAAGTATGACACCCAGTTACCATTCCAACGTAATTCTCCAGTATTCCCTGAAAAAAACCCAGTTATTTTTAAGATACTATATTTTTTTTTTTTTACATTTTTACATGAATGGACAGAATATGGATGGTCAATGTCACTTAACTATATATATGTATATAATAAAGGGTTCGACGTAACCGCTGGCCCGTGGCCAGTATATTTATGGTCGGGCCAGTCAAACAGAACAAATATCGGCCCGCTGGGCCAGTTGATATTCTCGGGCCACTTGGGCCAGCAACTCTCGTTTCTTCCAACCGATAGATTTTTCGTACTTTCGTGTCATTCAATAATCCAGTCGTTATATTACTCTCCCGCTAGTCACTGCATTAACGCATGGATGCATTCATTGATAAAATCTGTCAAACGGAAATAGTAAATCGCTATGACTTATGGGTATTATGACATCGCTATTAGGCATGAATGGTGCGTAAAATAGGAGCTAAGCATGTGTTTGTAAATAATGTCCAATGGAGCAATCTTTTTTGTTTTTCTTTGAATTTAAAGGTGCATTTGTCTTCTAAATTTGCATAAAACCGGCATTTTCTTTACCGGATGCAAAAACTATAAAAGGGATAGTATAAACGTAAAGTCGAAATTACAAATAACAAAAAAAGTAAAGCGTATGAAAACAGAAAAAAGAAAACGTGTATTTATTCCGTCCTGGACGACAACTTATCCACGATTGCAGAATGGCATTAGTGGAATGACATGTACATTTTGTACTAAATTTGATAAAACCGGCACTTTCATTACCGGATGCAAAAACTATAAAAGGGATAGTATAAACCATCATGAAAAATTGGAATCCCACAAAGTTAATGTAATTAAGTTCAATGATCAGAAAAACCCACAAAATTCTGAAGGAGCTAAAGCTCTAAGAGCCCTAAACCAGCTAACAGTAAACAGACCCCCCTCCCCCTTTCATATCGGTTCACTATGTGGACTGATATTTCTCAGGCCAATGGAATTTTGAAGGGGCCAGTTGTTTAAAAATTTTACTGGCCAGTAAAAAAAATTTCTTAAGTCGACCCCTGTAATATATGTATTTTGTCAGCAAATATAAAATTTATTTGTACAAGCTTTAGAAGCAGGCAGAAAAGCAAGCTTAACCCTTTGACAAGTTATTCTGGCTTACAAATGTTTAACTTTGTTCTGCCATGTTGATCATCTTGAATTTCTGATCCAAATAAAATACAAAAAACTTGTAAGAGACAATCAAATTACCATTGGTGTAAAGTTTGAGTTCAGCCAATCAAACTGCTTTATTTACATCTGGTAGCCATGTTGAATAAGCAACAACAAAATCAAAGGTCTACTACCAATGGAGCAACAATTGTTTCTATTTGACCTAGTAGTTTTCGAAAAGAATATATTGAGAGTTCGAACCCCGTTCATGGCAAAGTGTACTCGATACAACATTATGTGATAAAAGTTTGTCAGCGACTTGCAGCAGGTCGGTGGTTTTCTCCACCAATAAAACTGACCACCACGATATAGATGAAATATTGTTGAAAGTGGTGTTAAACACCATAAACTAAACCAAACCAACTATTAACCCTTACTACATTGATGACCATGACTGCTGATTGCGACATGTCGTTTTTATTGCTGGTATTATGAAGTGATTGAATCGCAATCTCAAAAGTTCGGAATGCCTCAGAATTTATCGTTAATGTATAGTAAAGTGATTCAGGTCGGGTTTGCGTTTGAAATCTAGGTAAGTTGTATGTAAAAGTACAGCAGAAAAAGGAAAATATGACAGGTAAACTGCATGGTCTCAAAATGGCGGACATTGATGAAATTGGAATTGATGATGATGAATTTATTAAAATATTCGAAGATTCGGACGACGAGAACGAATTCGAAGGCTTTGGACCTGAAGACCTAATACCAGATTATGAGATTTTAAGATAAATTGACTTGCAACAGTCATGAAAGGATAGAAATGTTAAACAAGATGACAACTTCGGTTTTCTTCCGAGGTGATTCTCCACCGCTATGTGCACCATTTACCACAACGCCAGGGCTGAAGAATATGTTACTGCGGAAAGACCCTAAACCTATTTTCTTTTTTTATTTATTATTTAAAGACGATATGTGGGCTTTGATTACAACACAGACAAATCTATAAGTGCAAAAAGCATGATAAAAGTATCGAAAGTACATTTTTTTGTAATAAAAACAAGACAAATTTTCAGGTAATAATCTTTATTGCGTCAACCTGGCTTACCTGTAATACCTGTCAAATTGTTACAAGATATACATATATTGATTGACCAACATTCATTCATTAAATGCAGAAGAGAAAAACAACTTATATCAATATATTTCTGTATTTAAACAGTTGTAAAACAAAATATTACATTTTTCACCTTTTACCTGAAAATACAGGTGTCAAATTACAAAATACCATTGCATAAAGTACACATTTGGAAAGGTCATTGTTTGGAGAATAATTTTCATGCATACAGTTTTTCTGTATTCTAAAAAATAAAGAAGTTATTGCTGTTTTATGATACAGTATCTTTATTCTCCTTTGAAACAAAAAGAATGCAGCAGCAGCAGACATAGTGCTTCTTTTTTATGTAGCATAGTAAGGGTTAACATTACGAAAAATTGCTTCGGTCACATCTCCGTAGTTTGTCTGGAATAGCCTTTATTCACAAGTCTTAAATTTTACTTTACAGTAACTCTAAAATACATGTATTTACCTTCAATATTTGTTCTGACAATGCCTCTGAAGTCTGGACCATAATCATATCCCCTCAGTCTTAATTCTTTATATACATCTGATGATGTCAGAGGGAATTCTTCTGTATGATAATTGTCGTTTGTATCTATTGATGACGTCAACATGGAGATATATCCACTACATACTAGTGTATCACTTTCACCGATCTCAAATGTTCCTGTTGATTCCAAGATATTTACATTAAATATCACTTTACCTGGCAAAGAGAATAAACAGTGTGCATTTAAAAGAAATTTTTAAGCACATATTTAATTTATATACATATAAAAACATAGATATTTAAAGAATTGTGTACATAAGTGTTTGGTGGTTTTACATTTGAATAATAAATCCAATTGGATCCCAGAATTCACCATTATGAAAAAAGCAATTCCAAAAGAATGGGTGGATATAATTAAAACTGAAAATTCCAAAAAAAAAAAGTGTAGTCAATATTTTTAGAAATTATGAATTAATTAATTTAAATTTTCAATCCAATAATAAATTTTTTTATGAATTGCTTCTCAATGAGAAATTTGGGAAGAGGACAAAAGCCCCCAATTAATGAAATAATCATACAATCTTATTCAGGGGTCCAAATTAGCGGTCGCCCAGTCGCCCATGGCAACCAAAATATCACCTGGGCGACTTGAAAATGTAGAAAGATAGCCCAGCTGGCTATTAAAAATTCCAGTAGCCCTGTATCCCTAAACTATCGTTTGTCCGTTTGTATCTTGATCGTTTTTCTGTTACCTGTTCAGTTGAAATATTTCTAACTCAAAGGAATGTCAGTTATGGCTTTTCAAACAGGGAACCAGAATGCATAGTTTATAGAATAATTCTCCGGCTAAGGAGCACTCTAAATTTCGGTAAATTTCCAAAGTTCAAAACATACCAGAATTTACGGAAGAATTTCTGTGTATTATTTATTTATTTATTTTCTATTTGCAACTCACACAAATTAAGATAATGAGACCATACATACTACTATTCTGGTAGTTGATTTTTTCTTAAATCAAGAAAAATGTTTATATATTGGGGAAAATCCACTTTTTCAACTAGTTTTATTTCTTTCAAAAATGTGATAAAATGCAGGATTTGGCTTAAAAATTACAAAAAAAAATTTGGGGGGAATAACCCCCCAACCCCCCTTGTCATTTTCACCTGGGCTAGCAGTCTCAAAATTTCAGTAGCCCAGTTGGCTATTATGCACAAAAAGTTAATCTGGGACCCTGTTATTACATTTGTTTTATATTGATGGTGATATTAAAAGATATCTCAAAGAATTAATACAAAAAATAAAATACTTTAAAAACATATTTTTCAACATTTTGTTCATTGTTATGTTCATTTATAAAGTGTAAATTAAAAAAAAAACACTGCTTAATTCCTTAATTTGAAATTAATCAGGCGTTATTTTTATTGATAAACGATGATTACCTTTTCAACCTTTGAAGTTCTTAAAAGTAATGAATGAGTTATTTTCTCACTTTGTTTTTTTTTATATACTATGATTTTTTAAAAGATAAAACAACTTTATTTTTGTTTTTACTTTCTTTGACGAGGGTTATTATAATTCTTTAACAAATACTTCAATTGTTTATGATATCTTCATGTTTCAAAAATAAATGAATTAAAATACAGAGGTTAAAAAAAAGTATTGAATCAAGGTATAAAATACAAAGACAATTTTACATATCCAAACAGTTAAACAAAGACACAGAAAAAATATATTTATGAAACAAAAACCATATTATACTTTTTATTATTGGGGGGCTTTTTGTTAGGTTTTTTTTGTCCTAGACCCGAGAAATTTATAAAACCAATTGGTTTTAATACATGGAATACTTATTTACATCAAGAACTACCAAAATGTGAAGCAGCATGTTATTTCATAAGCGAGTGATTGTTTAATCAGTTAATTGAAAGAAGAAGATGAACCTTTTATGTTGTTTTTCTTTATTTAATTAAAAAGTTTTTCCTATAAATATATCAAACTCGCGAGTGTGTGATTATTGCAGTGAAAGAAACTACCACTCGCCAACTCGCCAAAAGCGAGAAGAGAACAAATTCGGTGAGTACGTTTGTGTAAGAACTCGACAATCTGGCGACCGAATATATTGAGGCGAGTTCAGATTATTTTGCACTCGCCCCTGACAACCAGCCTGACGAAGTAGTTTCTCAGTCAATGATTCCGTGAAATTTTTGATTCAACAATAAAAGATGTGAAGAAATCCTTCAAAATCGTTGATAGGAATGGCGAATGTTTCACGTCCGCCATATTGATTTCTTTTATTGATAGAAAATGTTATAAGATGGCGTCCTTTTCCGAACGGGATCAAATAAAATTAATAGATACCTCCCAAAGTTCGATGCAAGCGATTCAGATTATCTTAAATACCGATTTGGTAGAGTAAAACTTGATGGTAGCAAATAAAATTGGGTTTGGGTGGGCATGGTAAAAAGGTAAATGTTTTAAAAATCGTAATTTTCGAGTCAGGGTCGGATTTTGCAGCAATTAATTTCGATGTCCTAAACAGTTATTTCGAAGACATGATTGAATTAAATAAGTACTACAATCGAGTTCATGAGTTATGATGTTAATTGAAAAAGTAACGGATTTGTATGCAGAATGAATAAAGATGCTATAAATCTTTGTTATTATTTCTCATGTAAAATATTTGCATTGGATCATTGGCGAGTAGAAATATCTACCCACTGGCCAAACTTGGCAAGTACAATTCTAATTTGGCAAGTACAATTTTGAAGCAACTAGCCAAAATGGCAAGTGTTTGAAAAAAATGGTTTCCTACACTGTTATTGTGCAACACCAAGAGAGCGATTCTACAGCTAATTTAGTTCTAAAATCTAATAATACCTTCAGATGGTAAAATAGTTGCTCTGTAAATATTGACATTTTCAAATCTGACTGGCATCTCCTCATAAACGTAGCCTTTCATCTTTGCAAGAGATCGCCAAGCCAATGCCAAATATCCAGTTGCTGGGAACAGTACACGCCCATCAATGGTGTGACCAATCAAATAATTGTCTGGAGAGCTCGCAGAAATGTCAATCTCATATGTGGCACCACCATGTGACCCTGACAATCCCATAGTAAAATCCTCAGCTTTTGGAACATCCCATGACACAGAATGATCCCAACCAACAAGGGGAGAAACCATTGGAGTTCCTTTTGGTACAGGAAATTTCACAGGATTACTGAGTTTTAATGGATCCATGTTTACTCCATTGAGAAAGCACCTTAAATTTAAAAATTTTTAAATGCATTTTCCCCTTTTAAAAGGCCATCCATAAAAAATTGGTTTGCTGTAAAACTTAAACGATATACTAGTATGCTGACAATTTGATTGAACATGTTATAACATGATTAAGGTGCAAAGTCAAAAGAGCAGAGGTAGAATTTGGCACCGGTCCGATGGACCGCAAACGGTAAATCTCATGTTGGACCGGTAAATTTCTCAATGACACTGGTCCAAATGTCCGGTAGGAAATCAATAAAGCGTTATAGATATATTTCAAAAATGATACGTGTTTTGTCTTTAAAATCTTATCCCATAAAATGTATTTTTCGTGTTGTTGATAAACAATATCACGCATAAAAAACGTGATTGGTCTCTACTGGTATGGTGTGGGCGTCACGCATAAAATCGTCAGGGAACCAGTAATCAATAATCATTCAGAAGTAATTTCTTGAACTTCTCTGGGGTTTTCCATTTCATAATTATCCAATATGGCGCTGCAGTTTTCAGATTTTTTTGTCGGACCAGTGAAATTATGTTTGGACCAGTAAATCTTCGGCATTCACTGGTACGACTGTCCTCTGATTTCAGTTTCCTAATTTCTTTGACTGAAAGAGCGAGTGAGTAATTGTTGTTTACGTCAACTCAGCAATTTTTCAGCTATATCTTGACGAGAACGAGTTCATTTTCAATGAGATGATGATGAGGTTCGCTTTATACTAGACCAACACGCTTAGTTGGATTTTTATAGTGCTCGCTGAAACAATAGTTTGAAGAAAGTTACATTATCCAGACTAGAAACAGAAATTATAGGAAGAATATTTACAATTAAATATCTTTTTTTTTTCCAATACCTGGTAGCATATATGTTATATTTATTGCATCATAATATGACAGTTGTATATAAAAAATGATTCTACATAAAATTCTGGAAAAATATTATAAAACGATTCTTACTTTCCAAGGCTTGTCATGAAAAACTCAACATTATCAGGATGATTTCTTTTCATCAGTCCAACAAATGTACATTTAGGTCCCAGTGATCTCTTCAGAATGGCTTGAAGTAAACAATGGGGAGCTATCTCTATGACAACAGCATTGTGAGGTACATGTTTTAATGCCTCTTGGAAGAGTACTGGGCTAATCAGATTGTTGACATGGTACTCAGCAGACGAATATTTAGCTAGGTCAGTGTGCCAGTTGGATTCTGGGATTGATGAACTTATCCATCTGCTACTTCTTGGCTTAGGAACAATGACCTGAAATATTTCATTACGGTAAAATTACATTTTTCAGATACAATGAATTTACCTGTTTAAACTGAACATCCTTGGGACCAACTCTTGTGTTTAGAACAGCAGGGCATTCCACAGCAGCCGGGAACAGGACAAATTGCCTGTCTAATTGCATTTTTCACCTGGTTATTTGTTTTCAAAAATGAAAATGTCAGTGAAAGTAGAATATGGCTTTGTTTTGTATACTGGTATATCTTTTGCAGTTCTAAATTGCTCAAATTGGGAATCAAAATAATAAATTGAAAGATGAATTAATAAAATAGCTGATATTCCCATTATTATAGGAAATTGAGCACCGATTTGTTATTTTTCAAAATGGACTTCGTATAATATCCCAAATCTTATAAAACTTACATTTAATAAAGCTTTTTTCAAAACAGGAGCTGTTGTCTCCATATATTTTGAATGGAAAGCTACACCAGAACTATTGACTTCCTTGGCAAATATTTGTTTTTCCTTCAGCTCTTTGACAAACTGAGAGACTAATTCTGTAGGTCCAGACACTGTCACTGTATCTTCTGAATTATGACAAGCTGGGACTACACCTGGTGGACACTGCTGTCTAGCTTCTTCCCAAGATAATCCTACAATTGAAAGATCATTTTATGCTAAATAGCATGTCATTTATTCATACTGCATTTGTAAAAAGCAATTTTACCATACCATCCAAAACATTTTCCACCATAGTCTAAATCCAATTCAAACATAGCTAAGATTTTTGATGATTGTAGTTTAATCTATGTGTCTTGAATCTATGATTTCTGATAACCTTTCTTCAAAAATTCAAGCTTTTCTGTGTAAAAAACAATATTTCTATCAAGGAATTAAATTTCTATAATATTGCAATAATTCAATTAAGAACTTAAATCCTCAAATATTTCTTATGGTTGCGATGCATTTTGAAACAAGGGCAATGCAAAGCGTGGCATATCCCCTCGCCTAAAAATTTGACCCGGTGACCTTGACTTTTTACCTATGACCTTGAAAATCGATAGGGTTCCAGATTTTTTTAAGGACTAAGTATGTACCTAGTTTGGTCAAAATCACTTGAAAGATGTTGATTCTAGTGTGTTCACAAGGATGTTACAGGGTAAAAATTAGACCCTGTGACTTCAGAGGGTGTGCCGGGGGTAGAATAGGCACCAGGTTTCTCCATCCTAGAGGCACTAGTCCTCTAAAAGGGGTCAACCCCACGGGAACCCCGGGGTATAGAAATGGGACCGAGAGCTTCTTTGGCTTGAAGGGGCATCCATCGGTTGTGCGGGATGTATAAATTCACAACCAACCTGTCCTTCGGACGAGACATAAATAAAACTGAGGTCCCATGTTGAGAGATTGCCACCCTCTTCACACGTTAAAGAACCCAGTGTAACAGCTCATGATGAGTGGTCCATAGGAGACCTGTTGCACTGGCTAAATTATCCGTCCCTACCCATCACCTTTCCTTGTTTCGAGTCCCGTGGCGTTTAAATTTTTAAATGTTCTCGTCCTGAATATAGCTGAAAAATTGCTTGCTGGATGTTTAACACCAATCAATCAATTGACCTTTGACCTATGAAATTGAAAATCAATAGGGTTCTAGACTCTTCTAAGGACTAAGTATGTACTAAGTTTGGTCAAAATCCATTGAAGGATGTCGATTCTAGAGTGTTCACAAGGATGTTACATGGTTAAAAATTTGACCCGGTGACCTTGACCTTTGACCTTGCAAATCAATATCCTACTAATATGCACATTTTCATATTAGGATCTTGCAATGTACAAAGTTTCATGAATTTCTGATTAATCATGTAGGAGAATTTTCGATGACAAAGTGCATACTGAATTGTCTCAAAAAATTGACCCAGTGACCTTGACCTTTGACCTTAAAAATCAATACTTAAGGACTAAGTATGTACCAAGTTTGGTCAAAATCCATTGAATGATGTTGATTCTACAAATTCCATTGAATGATGTTGATTCTAGAGTGTTCACAAGGATGCTACGGAAGGACGGACGGTAGCGTTACTATATCCCTTCGCAACTTAGTGGGTGAGGGGATAAAAAATGTTAAGATATTATTTCAATAAAAGCCCTGCATCATACATACCAACAGCAGCCATGCCACCTGGTGGGAGTTTTGCCTCTAAGATACATCTGCCTCTCCAATAGGCTGCTAGCACCGTCTCTTCTGCTGTCAGGGACCCATCTGCATACCCACACCCTAATTCTCCTACAGAGTGTCCAACAATACCATCAGGATTAATTCCCAAGGCAAACAGGACATCTATTAAAGCCACCTGAAATAAATATAGAGCTAAATATTTCTATATTCTATGTTTTGCATACAGATTTACAGTTGTCAATAAAAAAAATCAAACGTCCTTCACCATTTTTTAAATTTACAGATTTCATGTAAAACATAAAGCCACAAATATAGTGCTATTCTTTTTAAAATGTAAACAAAAAAATAAAGGCTCTTTGCACAGATTAAGCAGTGCAGTGCTTGAAATGAAGAAAATTATTGCTCCGATTCAACAATACTGAAAATTTTTGTTGGAAGTAATCTAGCAGGCTTAATCAAAATCTAGTTGCCCATAACAAATTGGAGGTGTCTGTGAATATAGACACCTATCAATTTCTAGAACAGTAGTGTGATGTTGAAACATTTCACTATAACTCTTGACAACTTGTTTTATTTGACAACTCATCCTCTCTTTGCACTAATACAAGTAACAATATCAATATACACTTTAAGAACTCAAATAAATGTTCAATTTGAGTTAAAACCATCAATTCCTCCATCAAAACAAGAGTAGATGCATACTCTTTCAATGTTATAAAATATCTATATCCTTTGAATTTTTTCATCATTTGTTTTCAAGTGTACAATATATTTTGTAAGAATATAATCTACATGGCATATTCACTTAAAGGGAGATAATCATTAACACGACACATTTACTACAAGCTATTGACAGCTTCACCTGTATTGCTGCTATTCCTACAAAGGGAGATAATCACTAACATGACACGTTTTAGTCTTGGCAAAATTCGTCGGAACGTCAGATTACGTCGGACAAGTCCGACATGTTTTTTGTTGCTGGTCCGACTAAAATCGTATTTTTTCCGGACCAGATGTCCGACATCGATTTCGGAGTTTACTTTTTTTTTACACATGAGCGGAAGTGACCTTCATTAAAATAATTTCCGGTTTGAAAAAAGAAACATGCTTTGAATGATTGAAAATGTGTGCCGGAAAAGCTCTCAAGCGTAAAATATTGGCAGAGGTAATAAGAAATCCTCAAAGTAACTACGAAGCCTAAAAGAAAAGACCGTAAGCTTAACCCATCATGACAAAAAGATCGACGCTACCGAATGTTTCATCCCATAACCAAAACGGAATATTGAAATAAAAAATTAATTTGTTTAGTGTGTTTTAACTATAAACATATGTTCGTTTGCACATAACTTTGCAAAAAAAATAATAAAACAATTACAAGCACATTTTTATATATTTAGTATGTTGGGAAGATCTTTCTTTTCCTTCATGATGGATAGGTCGACAGATACCTGTGGGCTCTAGTGATGAGCAGGAAGCCATTTACATTCGTTTTTCACAGAGTAGAGATAATTGAAAGGTTTCTGGGAATAGGAACACCAAACAGTACTTGTTCAAAAGATCTAGAGGAATTTGTCCTTGAAATGTTTGAAAGTAATAAAATAAATAAAGGTCATTGATTAGCTTTAGATTTTTGGTGCAGAACGCCACTTTCAGCAATATTTCAGCTATATCATGGCGACCAGTTTTAGTGGTGGAAGAAGCCGGAGGACCATGGGCAAGCAACTGGTAAACTTTATCACTTGCAGCTGCGAGTCGAGTGCACCCTTTTTTGTAATTTATAAAGCTGGACAAGAACCCACGCCGCATTGATGATAGGCTTGTACGAGTTGTTAGGTAATCCAACTACCTAACTCATTGAGCCACCAGGGCCACATTGGTTAGAAATAGCCTTTATTCAATCAGTTTTGATCAAGTATTGATTTTTGCAGAAAGATTATCCGGTCAGACAAACTTGAATTCGGTCAGACACAAGATTTCAGCTTGTCTGACCAAATGTCAGACAAGAGTCTCAGGTATTTCGCCAGGTCTGACATTTACTACAAGCTATCGACAGATTTACCTGTATTGCTGCTATTCCTACAAAGGGAGATAATCACTAACATGACACATTTAATACAAGCTATTGACAGATTTACCTGTATTGCTGCTATTCCTACAAAGGAATTAACTGTATCATTAAAGTCGTCATCTGAGCCTTCTGTCAGCAGTTTGTATAATTCTACTCCATAAGGTCTTAATACAGCATCCGATTTCCTGATGGATTTCTTAAATCTTGGTATGGACATCATCTCTTTACCCATACCACACCACTGAGTTCCCATACCAGCACATACAAACCATACTGGACGTTTTTCTTCCTGAGAAGCAGCCTACAAAAAAAGTTTAATTGAATGATTTTTAACGTCCAGTAAGAAATATTTCAGCTATATTCATGAGAACAATAAATCATGAAGGTACTTAGGAGAGTCAATGGCCAGGATCAGTAAATATTGCCTTCTAGGAGAGTCAATGGCTAGGATCAGTAAATATTGCCTTCTAGGAGAGTCAATGGCCAGGATCAGTAAATATTGCCTTCTAACAGTCCACCAATAACCACTCATGACAAGTAGCTGCTACAATCACTATAACACAAATAGTGAAGAGCTAGGCCATTACTTTTTAACATTATTTTATCCCGGCATCCTTAATAGAATTTTTGGGACGCCATGGCTGTGATCGTACTTGGTTAAGATTTACTTCTACCAAAAGAAATCACTTCCTATCACTAGTAAAGTTGTGAATTCAATTCCTGTCCATATTCAGATGTACAGGATTCAACACGATGGTCAGTAAACAAACATTTCCTCCTTTGGACTTTATTCAGAGTTCGGTTTATTCAGGGTTCGGCTTACCACAGATTTCATTATATTAAAATCCTCAATGGAAAGTTCAGAAGACAACAGTAAAATCATTGTTTACCTGTACTTCTTTAACATTGTTTTCTGTGTTTAGTACTGCATATCCTCTGTATAAATTGTCATTATTTCTGGACTCGTTCAGCAGTGCATGTAGATTAATGTTTTTACTTTGTTCTTCCACTGATGAAAGCACTTTATTAACACCATCTTCAGTTCTTGACGAATACAAGAACAGCCGTTTTGAAGAATCACTGCATTCTGTTTTACTGTCTACATTTGGTTTCAGTACTGTATGTACATTTGAACCTCCAAATCCAAAAGAATTCACTGCCATGAGGCCACCATGAAGAGGTGTACTGTCTGTCACCACCTGTAATCTACCATCAACAAGTCCAGGAATGTCAGGGTTTGGCGACTCGTAGTGTAGGTTTGCTGGCATCATTTTATCTTCCATGCCAATTATCAACTTGGTAACTGCAGCTAACCCTGAAATAAAAATAAAATAAATTATTCCTTTCTTTGGTCAATTCTTGTCAATCATATATAATACACCCTGCTATTATAAATAAAAAAAACATCAGTAATGCAATTAATTTTACAAATATTGTCTGAATTATTGATTACCTACCAGTGAAAACATTTGAAAGTGTGAAAAAAAAAAAAAGTGCTTGTACATGTTTATAAATCCATAAGATATATGCCACGAATGACGCTGGTTATAACTTGATAATATTTTTTTCCAATAATTAAACATTGTTGCTTTAGGAGTTTTTGTGTTATCGGGTTCAATTTTAAACCATAATTATGGAGTCTAAACCCATAACAATAACAATGAATCTATAAATGTTGCATAATAATTGTTACCATAATAAATATTTAAAACCTCATGGGACATTTTTTTTATTAACTTGAACAATAATTGAATGTTACCTGAAGCAGGTTCAGGATGTCCCATATTTGATTTAACAGAACCAATTAGCAAGGGAGACAACCTGTCTTTACAAAAGACATCAGAGATGGTATTAAGTTCTTGTGGGTCACCAGCTTTGGTACCAGTACCATGAGCTTCTACATACTCTACTGTAGCAGGATCAATACATGCCTCACTGTATACCTCTTGTAACAACTGTTTCTGTATGGAACCAGAAGGAAATGTGATTCCTACAAAATGGAGAAAAAAAATCATATACATGTATCTTTACTAAAAAAATAATTTTAATTTCTGAAAGGAATATTCCAGAGCTCAGAGATATTGTAATGCATCTATACGATTTGATTTATTGTGTTTAACGCCACTTTCAGCAATATTTCAGTTTTATCATGGCGACCAGTTTTAGTGATGGAAGAAGCCCGAGTACCCGGAGAGAACCAGACCATGGGCAAGCAACTGGTAAACTTTATCACTTGCGACTGCGAGTCGAGTGCACCTTTTTTTGTAATTTACAAAGCCAGGCGCGAACCCACGCTGTATTGGCGATAGGCTTGTACGAGTTGTAAGGTAATTAATCTACCCAACTCACTGAGCCATCCGGGCCCTTGCATCTATACAAGTCTTGGACTCATCCTCATAATCTATGATGCACTATTTTCATCTCAGATACTGTGGAGGCGAATCTTTTTGCTATACGCATCATGATTTGAGAAACTTGCAAGTCCGCATCTCTTGAAGGTACTCATCTTGTTCATAAAATGTGGGAAATTCCTTCATGTGTTCATGAAACCAGCCCTTGGGATCAAAAGATCTTTGAGTACGAGTTTTGTACTCCAAAATCAATCAATCAAAACACCTTAAACATTGAATGCATTGTTCTGATTTATTTTTTTGGAGTATGGATACAAAAATTATAATCGAAATACTTATGATCGCAAGGCCTGGTCTTACTAATGCCATTCTATCTTTTATGTTTCAACTAAGTCTTAGTGAGAGTTGTACCCAGATTACATTGCTTTGTTTATCACTACATCATTGACTAAAACAATAATTCTTTTTAACACTTCAAAAGGAAACCCAATTTGGTATATTTCTGTAGCCAAGCATTATATTTACCTTGTTCCTTATTTCCGTCTGAATTGGTCTTTGAATGTACAATAGTGGAATATATTCTCTTTGCATCTTTGTGCTTCTGTAAATAAATAGCTACAATTCCTTCACTTCGGCAATATCCATCTCCTGAAATAGACAACATACATGTAGAATGGCATTTATTGACAATCGCTAGATCATCCTGGCATTGCATTGTCACGTTGTTTTTCATGTCATTTTTGTAATAGTACATGATCTTTTGAAGTTATCGTTAGATTAAATCTATCCATGTTTTTTTATCATTATAATTACAATTGTTGAGCGGCGTGCTGGAAATATTGATATTGGGAGGAGCAGTGGCTGGTTTAACCCTGCAACCTTACTGTTCCCTGTCCCAAGCCTGGGCCTATATGAATATTTGCACTATCTTTATTTTTCCTTGTTGTTGGGTCTGAAAATTGATGATCTTCAGTCTTCACTGTAAACCTTTTCAAATTTAATATTAAAGTATTTTTCACATTTTATTTACTTATTTGATATCAACGTTTGAAAGTACTTATTTACATATGTCCTTACAAAACTGTCAGTAACTAGATTTAAAGGACACTTATTCTCAGATTAATCCTCTTGGCTATGCAAATCAATATTATATAAAGGATACAGTGGTACAAGTTTCAAGCGAAAATAAACTTGCCTGATTCATCAAAAGATTTGCATGTTCCTTCTTTAGATAACATTCCCAGTTTCTGGAACTGTAGAGATGTTGTTGGCTTCAAGCATAAGTTAGATCCCCCTACAATGGCAGCATCACAGTTACCACTTCTAATATTGTGTAAGGCTTGATCCATAGCCAACAAACTGGAGGAACATGCCGTATCAATGGCATAGCTTGGTCCTGTAACATAAAAAAATCATGTATACAGTGTATCAGTGACAAACTTTAACACTTCTTAACATATTGTGTGCTTTTATTCAAATGGACCATATCAAGTTTTGGTATTTGCTTGTACAATTTGTAATCTTTATTCAAAAGAAATAACGTTGTCACAAATAACAAAGTTTGTCGAAAGGGTCGCGCAACAAACGTAATATTCACCACGCTGTGATCTTGTTAAAAGTCTGCCAAATGTCATGATACAGGTCCCTGTATCTCTGCAAGATTTTTTTCTTCTTCGTCAGCGTTGCATTGCCGTCCACTGCTTCGTCTTCGGCTGAATTTCTTTTAGCAGACATTGGCCCACATGTCAACATGGTGACATGCCTTCACAAAATGATAAGTCTAGAAACAATCCGAGTATATTATCATCCATGTCATTGTAGCACTTTTTTAAACTGGAAAATCAAGTGCAATTTTGACAAAGCACTTACACGACCAAGAAGAAAAAAAATGTCGGTACATAACCGGGAAGCGTAATTCCTGGAGGTAAATCCATAATCCGTATTTTGAAACTAACATCCAGGACAATTACGGAAATTCCGTCATAGTACACAGCTCTGTTGTCCTTCAAAAAAACACTGTTTATTGTCCTTCAAAACCACTGTATTTATCATCATTCGAAAAAACACTGTGTTTATCATCGTTCAAAAAGCCCTATGTTTATTGTCATTCAAAAGCAAAATTCCTATCTGTACTCATTAAGGGTTATTCCTCTCTTCTTAAGAAAAAACAATTACCTTTAAAATCAAAGAAGAATGAGAGTCTGTTGGCAAACATTGATCTTGTACATCCTGTCATGCTGTAACCAACAGTTTTCTCTGGGTCATATGACCAGGCATCATGCGACTCTGAAGCACTACATCCAATAAATACTCCTGTTCTTGATCCTCTAACCCTGTCTGGATTAACTCCTGTAAACAAAGAGACAAAAGACTGTTAGTTGTTTGTGTTCTTTACAACATCTAATTTGCTAGGGTGTGTTCTTAAAGAGCTGAACTTTCGTTGGAAGATGAATTACATTTACTTTTGCAGTGCCCTTAATTTACTGGTTTGAAAAGAGTAGAAAACTAGTTGCTTCAACCAAAATATCACTAATATAAATGATTATGATATTAAACTTGTTTGTGTACACAGTACAAATGAAGATGACATTTGAAAATAGATAGTCAAGTATTTCAATCCGTGTTTTCTGCTCAGAGAAAAAAAAAAGAACCGCCTAGCGCATGAATGCGCAACGTATCCCCTCGCACTTTCATAATATTTAGTTTTATATATTTATAAAAAGCAGCCTTGCAGTCTTAATGTATAACTTACTTACAAGCCACATGCAAAGATTATTCAAATCTATTCATGTTTACTAAAGTTATCACGTAAACATGACAATTCTCAAAATTGGTGACTTTTCAACCAAAAACTTAACATTTTCGCCCAAAACCCTTGCTTCAAATATTTCCATGTTAGAACCCATCCAAGATAATGATAATTATAAGCCACATGCAAAAAATTATTCAAATCTATCCATGTTTACTCAAGTTGTCGCGTAAACAAGACTATTCCCAAAATTGGTGATTTTTCAACCAAAAATTAAGATTTCCCCCCAAAACCCTTGCTTCAAATATTTCCATGTAAGAACCCATCCAAAATAATGATATTTACAAGCCACATGCAAAAAATTATTCAAATTTATCCATGTTTACTAAAGTTATCACTCAAACAAGACACAATTCTCAAAATTTTTCATTTTTCTACCAAAAACTAAGATTTTCCCCCAAAACCCTTGCTTCAAATATTTTCATGTTAAAACCCATCCAAGATAATGATAATTAAAAGCCACATGCAAAAAAATTATTCAAATCTATCCATGTTTACTCAAGTTATCGTGTAAACAAGAAAGTGTAACGGATGGACAGACGGACAGACAGACAGCCGCTATTACTATATCCCTTCACCGCTATCGCGGGGGATAATAATGTTAAGATTTATATTTATAAATACATATCAATGAAATTTTTATTTATGCCAAATGGGAATAGTACTCATCTGCATATTTATATAGTAATAGTTGCCTCCCTTGTAACAGATAAACTATGAATCAATAATATCTAGGTACTGGTATAATTTTGCATTAATTCCTTGTGTAATTACTTTGCTTTCTTTGTACTACTCTGTTCAGTATATTGGACTTGCAGAAGTTTCTTTAATAAAGAAGGGCCTGGGTGGCTCAATGAGTTAGGTAGTTGGATTACCTAACAACTCATACAAGCCTATCACCAATACGGCGTGGGTTCGCGCCCGACTTTGTAAATTACAAAAAAAGGTGCACTCGACTCGCAGCCGCAAGTGATAAAGTTTACCAGTTGTTTGCCCATGGTCGATGGTTCTCTCAGGCCTCTTTCCCCACTAAAACTGGTCGCCATGATATAGCTGAAATATTGCTGCAAGTGGCGTTCAACACCAAAAATTAAATAAAAGAACTGTCTAGCGCATGAATGCGCGACGTATCCCCCCGCACTTGCATAACATTTAGTTTATAGAAAGCAGCATTGCAGTCTTAATGTATAACATACTTACAAGCCACATGCAAAGATTATTCAAATCTATCCATGTTTACTAAAGTTATCACATAAACAAGACACAATTCTCAAAATTTGTGATTTTTCAACCAAAAACTAACATTTTCCCCCAAAACTCTTGTTGCTTCAAATATTTCCATGTTAGAACCAATCCAAGATAATGATAAGTACAAGCTACTTGCAAAATATAATTCAAATCTATCCATGTTTACTAAAGTTATTGCATAAACAAGACACAATTCTCAAAATTGGCGAGTTTTCAACCACAAACTAAGATTTTCCTCCAAAACCCTTGCTTCAAATATTTCCATGTTAGTAAAAAATTATTCAAATCTATCCATGTTTACTCAAGTTATCGCGTAAATAAGACTCAATATTGTTGATTTTTCAACCAAAAATTAAGATTTTCCCCCAAAACCCTTGCTTCAAATATTTCCATGTAAGAACCCATCCAAGATAATGATATTTACAAGCCACATGCAAAAAAAATTCAAATCTATCCATGTTTACTCAAGTTATCACGTAAACAAGAAAGTGTGACGGATGGACAGACAGACAGACGGCCGTTATTACTATATCCCCTCACCGCTATCACGGGGGGATAAAAAATCATAATCTTCAATAAAGAATTTATATATAAGCACATGGTGGTGTAATGATTTAAAGTTCCCACCTTGAGTATGGTATATTGTGGGTTAAAGCCCAGATCAGGTCTAATCAAAGAATATAAAATGAGTATTTGCTGGTTCTCCTCTCAGTATACAGCATTAAAGAGCAAGAGCAAATACTGGTTGATTCAGAATCAGGATAATGTGTCCGAGTGGAGAGATATGTCTACATGCAGACTGTTGTTTCAATGAGCTAGCACTATAAAAACCCAACTTAGCATGTTGGTCTAGTACAAAGCAGGCATCATTATCTTCTCATTCAAATGGAACTAGTTTTTGCCATTATATAACTTAAATATTGCTCATTTGGCAAAAACCAGTGCATTTATGTGTAATTAATTCCTTCAATTTTAAAAGCATCTATGTATCAACAATATTGAGAGAGTAGTACTAAACTTTCTCATAGCACAAGCCAAGCATACCAGTACCTCATGCTGAACTGGATGTAAACTGATGAAAGTGTTGTTATATATAGATAATAGATTACTTTAGACCACTTAACTACCAAGCTCCCTTCCACATAGAATTATGACCTACCTGCATCTACAATGGCTTCATATGTTACTTCAAGGAGTAGTCTTAACTGTGGGTCCATACTGTTGGCCTGTTTAGGATGGACACCAAAGAAAGCTGCATCAAACTTGCTAATGTCTTTTAGTTTACCATTCCTAGGTGGTAATCCATACAATCCTAGAAAGACATAAATATGAATAATACAGGCTGTTTGTAATAAATCTATTAGTTTTATGTTTGCATAAAAATTTAATGGTCCGAGTTTCTCAATTTCATAACAAGACATGTCTCAAGAGATCCTAGTCTGTTTGAAATATCCACAACTTTTTATTTGCAGAAAAATTGTTGAAACCCATTTCTCAGCCACAAGACTTAATTTTATCAGTATTGTTCACAATCGCATGCGATATAATATTAAAAGTTTTCTATGATACAATGTATCTCAGAATTTCTGTTTTGAAAAAATAAACTCCATGACATAATTATATTATTTTGAAGTCACAAAATTGCTATTTGTTTAATTTATTTTCTCTGCCTTGAGATTGTGACATTTGAACTTTATCACATTATATAAAGTTAATCAAATACATCTAGCATAGAGTGGGATTCATACATAACAATAACATTAGTGGTATATGCACGGATTTTATATACATTTAAGTAGAGTGAAACCTGTCTCTAAATCGAACCCTAAATAAAATGGAAACTTGTATCAACTGAACCTCAAATGAAGTCCCAACAAATTTTTGTTAATTTAACCGAACACCTGTCTATTCCAAACACAAAAGTTGGTCCCAAGGTTTAGAGGGCTTCACTGTATTATAAAGTCAACTGAAATATGAATGCCGTCACTTTTTGTAAAGCTTGTTTTTGAACAATTTAAATTACAAATTCTGTACCTTGCGGCCACCTTCTTTCATCATCAGTAACCATGTCATCTTTATTTATTAAATGTTGTCTAAATTCTTCTACATTGTCAGACTCTGGAAGTCTGCATGAAACCCCACTAATTACAACATCATCTAATATAGCGTCAGACTGAAATGTTTCTGTGTTATGGGAGGCACCATTGGTAGCGACATTTCCAACTTCTTCGATATTTGGAGAATCATCTGGAATTCTGGCAGGCATTTTCCTTTACCTTTGTTTCCTGATAAACATCATAAAGTAGGAAAATGAACTTCAGAATATATTCAAGAATGAATTTGAAATATACATATAGACATAGATAAATATGAAGAAATTAAAGCAAAGTCTGGTGTATGAAAAATGCCATGTTCTCTTAATAAAGACAACTTGCAGCAGCTACTACTATACAACAGCTGTTCAGGAATGATCATTGGTGAGCTGGTCAGGAATGATCATTGGTGAGCTGGTCAGGAATGATCATTGGTGAGCTGTTGCAATACTCAGTCACTCATTATAGGAAACATTTTCCAGCCCTATCAATTATATCATCCCTTTTTTGTGATGACAATCTAAACTTCTGCCTTTATAGTCACACACAGTGCCATTTTTTTACATATACATTTTGTATATCATTTTTACATGTATATCTTGTTTGTAAACTCAGTATGAATGAATGTAGCTGAAATACTGCTCACTTGACAATAAACAACAAGCAATGATTACGACAAAACATCCATCTTAAAATCAAGCAAAAATAAACATTTATTGATTTAAGGAACAATGTTTTTACTGTTCAACTCAGTTTGTTGTTCTGCAGTTCACAATCACCACATACATGTGACAACTCTGACATCCCCATCAAGTGATAATGTTTCCCGTGGGTGGAGGTTTAATAGGTCAGTTTGCTATAAAAAAAAACAAAAAAACTCTGGGCTCTCCTCCCCCATCAAGTCCAGTAATAATCGTATAACTGAAATTGCTGAAATCAATGATAAATGCCAATAAAACAAACCATTATGAAGACCTCTTTAATTTCATACATGAAGTCATGTTCTCATGGCTAATAAAATTGATTTATCTCCCTTTAATGAAAACATTAATTTTTTTCATAGAACAATCAATTAAATATTTTTACATAGTTATTCACTGACGTTATTCACTGACAGACAATTATTTTATGTCAAATTTCTATTTAATATTGTGTCCTGTCAGATAATATCTCACACACAGGACATAATTCTGCTTTACAAATGCACACAAGTTCGATCAAACTTCAAGTTTCAGGAACTTGACTGATCCATCAAGTGGCTCTACAATTATGCAAATGTATTTTGAAGCTGCACAATACTAAAATATTTATCAGTTTGATCCCAGATTAAAAATTATTACTGGTAATTTAAGTTCATGCAAACATTTTGTTGAGCCTTGTATAATGCAAAATCATTCAATTATGAATAAAAATATTCTGAAAAAAATAATTGTACAAGTTTAACGAGTCCAATTCAAGTATGATACAAGGGAATTTTGTTTACATCTTAAATAAAAGAACCGTGACGTATCCCCCCGCACTTGCATAATATTTAGTTTTATATATTTATAGAAAGCAGCCTTGCAGTCTTAATGTATAACATACTTACAAGCCACATGCAAAGATTATTAGAATCTATCCATGTTTACTAAAGTTGTCACACAATTCTCAAAATTTCCCCCAAAACCCTTGCTTCAAATATTTCCATATTAAACCCCATCCAAGATAATGATAATTACAAGCTACTTGCAAAATATTATTCAAATTTATCCATGTTTACTAAGGTTATCGTGTAAACAAGACACAATTCTCAAAATTGGTGATTTTTCAACCAAAAACTAAGATTTTCCTCCAAATATTTCCATGTTAGCACCCATTCAAGATAATGATAATTACAAGCCACATGCAAAACATTATTCAAATCTATCCATGTTTACTAAAGTTATTGCGTAAACAAGAAAGTGTGACGGATGGACAGACAGACTGACAGACAGATGGCTGCTATTACTATATCCCCTCACCGCTATCGCGGGGGGATAAAAAGATTCTTTAGAGTTGCTTCTACCAGAGGTCACATTGATTTAGATGTCACAATTTCATAAAAGAAATTATTTACATGGAATCTGATGTTATATGTAGTGTAGATGAACTTTCTTGGAGCCTATGTTCAATGAAAGACTGTGGATGCCACAATTTTTTTTAACATGTTAAATGCCTTATACAAATAAATTGAAGTGACTCAAGCTATCATTTAAGAAGTGATTTCAACATCTACTGTATCAGTGTATGTGGCAAGTTTTTCTCAATCATACCCCGACTTCTCTAGTCGAGTAGCCCCTGAATATTTCACTTTACAATTTCACTCTGTAATAAAATATTCATTATAGAAAACAGCTTCTGAACAACTGAGGGCCCAGATGGCTCTAGGAGTTAAGTAGTTGGATTACCTAACAACTCATACAAGCCTATCACCAATATGGCGTGGGTTCGTGCCCGGCTTTGTAAATTACAATAAGGATGCACTCGACTCGCAGTCGCAAGTGATAAAGTTTACCAGTTGCTTGCCCATGGTCGGTGGTTCTCTCTGGGTACTACAGCTTCTTCCACTAAAACTGGTTGCCATGATATCTATATAGCTGAAATATTGCTGAAAGTGGCATTTAAATAAACACCAAAAATCAAATCAAATCAAATCTGAACAAATGATATCATGTGGCTTGAAGAATTTTTAATTATTTAATTACTATAGAACATTTACACATTTCCAACTTTGATTCTAAAATTAGACGTTTTATAAGAGTTATTTCCCTTTATTGGCTTTAAGATGCCCAAACAGGTCCTCTCACAACTGGATACAGAATGGTCCTCTCACAAGCAAAGCTGTGAGCCATGAACTATGTATTCTTCCCATTAACTAAATCAATGTGTATATTTTGCCTGTGCAAGAACATAATTTTGATAAAGAGGCAGGTAATTTCTGCAAAATTAATCTCTTGGAATCTTCACAGCCACTGGAGCTATATACCGGCCTCCCCCTAACTGCAGAACCGTAGCTCTTTAGGTCCTTTTGTTTTTATTTGTTTTTTCTAATTTGCGGACCATGGGCATGGGCATGGTCCGCACCTATCAGTAAAACAACACAAGGACTAATAACTTAAATAAGAGCTACGGTCCCGCAGCTACCCCCCC
>MJUT01045825.1:56339-74871 GCA_002080005.1 Gigantidas platifrons | reverse complement strand
TTCTTTTCATTGTTATTGGTGGAATTGATGAACATCACTGTTAAAACTTTCTTTCCATTGTTATGAGTGGACTTGACGAACATCACTGTTTAAACTTTCTTTTCATTGTTATTGGTGGAATAGATGAACACCATTCTTTAAACGTTCTTTTCATTGTTATTGGTGGAATTGGTGAACATCACTGTTTAAACGTTCTTTTCATTGTTATTGGTGGAATTGATGAACATCATTGTTTAAACGTTCTTTTCATTGTTATTGGTGGAATTGATGAACATCACTGTTTAAACTTCATTTTCATTGTTATTGGTGGAATTGATGAACATCATTGTTTAAACGTTCTTTTCATTGTTATTGGTGGAATTGATGAACATCACTGTTTCAACTTTCTTTTCATTGTCATTGGTGAAATTGATGAACATCACCGTTTCAACTTTCTTTTCATTGTTATACGTGGAATTGATGAACATCACGTTTAAACTTTCTTTTCATAAAAGACGCATTTTGTACATGACAAGCCAAATATATTTTCAAATAGTTCGTTGGTGTCATAAGCTTAATTTTTCTGATCACTCTTCTGTTCTGGCGTAATTCCCTCGGTTTGCAGAATACCACTGATTTCTCAAGTTTCTAATGTTTATCAACTTGAGTTTTTTCAAAGAAATTTATACACATGGTCGAAGACCATAACAGACGGAATATGGTGTAGTATTAGACTTGTTTTTGTATGGAGTTATTATCCTTGATTCCTTGAAAAATAGAAATTTGTTGGTTTCCACCCAACAACTTGAGTTCCCATTAAGCCAATAATTTCTAAGTTATTAAGACAATGTTTTTAACTCAACACATATGTCAACCTAAACATTGGTTATTATTCCCTTTACAGTTGCAGAATTGTGTCTAATAATTGGGGGAAAAAATGTAAAATTTGTGATGTGTACTTACACAATGTTTTGATCACAATAGACAGGTTAATGTCAAATTTTTTTTTATTCCCTGACCTCCAGAGTTACGCACCTCAAAATAAGGAAAATAGCAAATTTGTGGTTTTCATGTAATTTTAGCTTGCCTATGTCAAATGTTTTGATTTTTTTTTACACAATGTTGCACACCATATTACATAGCGCTATATATAGGTCAAGTTTAACTTTGTATATTATGTGGCTGTTTAGCTGGAAGGAGGATGAGCAATGGAGATTTTCTACCATCTTTTAATTTTGCTGTAGGTTGCTAAGATAAACGACAGCCTTCTTGAATTTCTGACAAACACAAGTACACGCCACTTTTGAAGAAAAATCAAACAAGCACAGTGTCATTTCAATGGGTTTATTTGTGACAAAAGACTTTGACACGTATTTGTGTACATGCAAGGGTTCAGGGACATGGGCAAATTGAACAGTTTGCAGTGAAGTTTTCTTAGTTTTAATTCGATTGTTACTGGGTGATATAGATTTAATTCTTCTGCATATGTCTTAAATATCTACACTAAAAAAATAGGAGTTAACACGTCTGTAAAGGTATAATTCTAAGGAATATATACATGTGATGTTTATAGCATACAATTTATACATGTTTTGTAGAGTTCCATATGATTTGCTGAATTGTGTGCTGTTCAGCGTCAAGAGGGCATTCATCGTCGGAAACCCACTGCTGATTACGCTTCGTTCCTCAATCAGCCGGGGGTTTCCAACGATGGAGGGCATTATTAAAGCTACATTCATGGGGGATTAAGTGTACAGACAATCATGTAGGTTATAAAAGTAGAGGATCACATGAGCCTATATTCATAAATAAAATATAAATTTATAAAGCAACGCTCCATTTTCCTACTGGAATACACATACATATGTAGATATATTCCATGATTTTGTGGATGAGGTTGAGTGTTGGAAAATCAGGTGAGTTCTTGAAGATGACTACTCAACACTCTACATACAACAGATGTGACTTATACCCGGCTGTATATGGTGTCATCGACAACAAGAGAGAGAGAGAGATCTTTCAGTGCAGTGAGATGGTGAAATCCTACTTAAGGTTGACTATGGGCCATAAACGACTGTCCAACTGATATAATTATCACTTATGCATATACACAGACATGCGGAAGTCGACTTGGATATGATTATTGATGATTTTTCTAACAGAAGAAATCGGCTCTTTGACTTTTCGTAAATTTATACAAGTAAAAACAATGATCAAAGAACTTTCAGAAAGTAACCTCTATCATACATGTATTGTGTTATCCAATTCGACAAAGTTTCGAAGGGTATAAAGTAGTGGTATTTTCAAAAAGGGACGAAATAATCTTAATTTCATGTTGCTAAAAGCACTTCTAAAATTATATAAAAAAAAAAAACGTCACCCTTTCTGTTGTATAACCCGTGTGCTCATCAAAACAACTTGTTCCTATACGTCTCCATTATTCTGGCTACGCCTCTGCAGTCCACTCAATGATCAATTCATGTACTGTTTAGGTGCAAATAAGTCAAGCAAGGCGCAGTGAACACGAAAAGTCTAGTGGACGTGCCAATCCCTAATGATAAAACCACATTTTCTAATACATCACCCTATTTATAAATTGACCTTTATATATGTTATTTCAGTTCTAGGGTAGGTTTTGTGTCAAAGAAAAACAAGTCAAACACGACGACCTTTGGCTTGTTCGGTTTTTTTTTCGGGTTTGCGTAAGCATTTTTTTAAGTAATTGGAAGATATGTGGTGAATAGATATAAAGACCTACAGTCAGAAGAGGATCTAAGGTAATCTAAGGTAAATATTATATATATAGGGGATGTTCCGTGAAAGTAATTATTAACACACTTACGACTTCAATTGCTTCTAGCGTGCCCATTTTGTGACATGTGATCATATATTTCGGCAACACCCCCCCCCCCACCCCCAACACACACACTTGAAATTATTTCACTTTTTACGCCCCTTTATCGGGATTGAAATCACTGATAATCTGTTGATCCAAAATTGAACTCGCCAGAAAGCTCGCAATCCGACATTGAACATTATAGAAGTAGTATTTCATATTAATTCAAGATTTTCTTATACGGTTGAATATGTCTAACAATGACAAGCTAGTTAAACAGATTTTATTATTTTTGTCACTATTTTGTCTGTTTGATACAATAGTTTGGTGACTTTAAATAAAATTTACTTTACTTTACTTCATCGAATTCAAATTCAAAAATTTTATTGATTTAAAATCCAATAAAGGACTGTCATCAACAACAATACAAAGGACAATACTGAAATACAATATATTTACACAGAAAAATAACACATAAATAATGCCATCACGACTGAGTAATTTACCAAGTGATCACCTGCATGGATCTAATGCATTATATTTATATAAAATGTACAAAATATAGACTCAATTATAACTTAGTCTTCTACCATGCATATTATTAATCCCTTGTATACATATTGTATTAATATCATAGTCATTAGAGCTTAAAATAAATTTAAATTTGTCCCAGTCCGACATACATGTACCAAGGAGTAGGATCCTACGATATAAATCCTTGCATGTACCTATAAATGATGGCACAACTTGACTCAAGTTCGAAAAAAAATAATTTCGAAGTGAGGTCAATTCTGGGCAATTAATTGTAAAATGAAATTCATCCTCTATTTCAGTTCTACAAAGAGGGCACAGTCTATTTTCTAACTGTATATTCAAATGACAACCTCTTTCAATAAGTAATTTACTGTTACTTACTCTAATTTTTGCAAAATTTGAAATTTACTTTTTATCTAAACCTGCTAGTAAATAACTCTCCAATGAGTATTCTTCTTTTATTTTTTTATATGTCCTTACAAGGATTAACATTATTTCCATCAACAATTTTTTTTTCTCCAGTAATTTACAAAGCCATCACAATTTTGTTTGTTATTAATTGCAAATAATTTTTGGAAAAAAAAGTATTTTGATTCTCCCATATATGTTGGAAGCCAGATTTTAAAAACACCTGCTTAATTTTTGTGACAGTTGTAAAGTCAGTTGAAAATATGATCTTGAGAACAGTTGATTTTTTTGCGATTCGGAAATTCAGCCCGTAATTGGTCAAATGTTTAAGGTGGCCAAGGGCAGGTAACCCGCGGTGAAGAGGTCATGGCATCCAAGGTTGCACATCAAACGTTAAAACAAGGCGTTAAGAGTGTCAAACCATTATTATCAACTGACAAAGCTCAAGCAAAGCGTCGAGTACTCAATCTTTACAAAGCTTGGTATAGACAGATACCATATACAGGTATGTTATGACGGTTAGAACGAGTCTATGACTATGATCTCGACGTTGATATTTGGTTCTCGTAGCTATTTTTGGTGTTTTTATTTGTATCCGTGGAGGATACAAAGCAAAAAATGATTACGAGAACCAAACCTCAAAGAGATGATATCCAGGTATGTTACTATCCATGCATAAACACAAACAAGAGCGGATTATCTCCCCTTGTCGTTCAACTGAAAAAAATATTGGGTGTTTGTTTAATCTTTATTATTTCGAAAACTATGTATGGAGCTGTCCGGTGTTTTGGCGCACCTAAGGGTTTACCGTTTATTTCTCGGGATATGCCGATTGCCGAAATCTTTTAATTTTCATTATTAAAATATATAATCCTTTTACTTTCAATCTATTATTTCAGTTTTTCTGGAGAAAGTCATGGAACTGTGCATTTAATCTTTAAACACAGCTACATTGTACCCCCCTTTCTGCAAGATTGTTTACATGTCCCCTGAATTGGCGCATGCTTCTTCAAAGTTATCTTGTAACGAATAAAGGAAAGATTTAACTTTAAAAACCATTTATACTTGGAGCATAATGTATAATGGTACTACCATATAAGTTTGAAGTGGAAATTGTGAATATTAAAATAAATATAGACAATACTTACCGACTGGTACCCTTTTCCTTAGCTTTTCTGTATTTTTTGTTTTTACGATAGCGGAAGTGACGTTGCGCCAAAACACCGGCCGCGCCATAACATAGGACACGACAGTACATTGTATGGATCAATTCCCACTTGATATTGGTCTTTTCAAAAATTAGAATGTTCACCGTCCGATTACTTTTTTTTTAATCGAGCAGTTGTTTTTGTCTGGAAATTTTGTTCCCATTTCAACCACAAGATTTTTTTTTACTGAATTTGAGCAACTACATTTTTTTTTGTATGAGTAATATGGTGGATGTCTTATAAGAAACAACACAGTCATTTGAATTTCTATCAATATAAAGGAGGGGGAAAATGGTACAAGATAAACAAAATATATATATACATCTACCTATATAATAATAGGATTATATAGGAATAGGAATATATTTTGTTTGGTTTTGGACTGTTTTTTTTTTCTTTTTTATTGAAAGGAATTCAAGTGACTGTGGAAACAGGAATTGCTTACCCTTCACAACCATGTAGGTTCATCCATGGTTTTTGATGGAGTCTGTCTTGGTTGTGTCTCAGTATTGTCCATTCTTGAATATTTCTTCATATTTTTCAAACATTTATTTACTTGAAAATAGCACAGTATTTGAGCTATCTGGTTTTTATTTATTTAAAAGCTAATTTTTATCTCAAATTATTCAAGGAAATCTGGTAATCTGGTTTCCTTCACCAATAAAACTGACCGCCACGATATAACTAAAATATTGTTGAAAGTGGCATTAAACACCATAACCCTAACCCCTTACAAGGAAATGTATTGAAATAGTCTCCTAACACAAGTAATATGTGGTCTTATACCTATATTTTTAGCTGTGGAACCACACATCTTACAGTATTATTATTTTTTTGTGTGATCATAAGAGCAGCTGCTCTTCAGTTTCTTATAATTTATGTTTACTTATCTTGATGTGTTCTTTTACAACTGTAATACATGTATCTATAATCAGTTTGGTGGAACAAAATTTCATTGGATTCACATTGAATAGTGAATATTTCTTCACATTGTACCAGCCTATCATTTGTTTAGATAATGTTTTGTTTTCTATTCTTTACAGTAAAAGAATATGATATTATGCTTAGTGAAGACGATTTCAGACAGAAACTGAGGGAGGAGTTCATGAAAAATAAACATGTGACAGATATAAGAGTCATTGATAAATTAGTTATAAAGGTTTGTATTATTAAAATATATAGAAAAAAAAGAGAACATAGAGGTATCTTGTTTTTTATTAAAAAAAAATCCTTGTACATTTTGTACAAATTTGTTATTTTATTTTTCTGTCATCTTTATTAACTTTATTTACCTACTATATTTTTAGATTTTTTTCACTGTGTATTTATGTTCAAGAATTTTGCAACGTTATAAGTACACATGAATACAAATGTAAAGTTTCCTTTATCATATTTGACCTTAATTAGATACTAGGATTTATTAACCGGGTGCATTTTTAAAAAATATGTCCTTAATAAGGACAGTCCTTTCCTTGATCATGTAAGCAGTCATCTGCATACCAGATTGTGCTGCCTTTCGATGTTACATATTCACAGAAGTGACACAGTGGATGAAATAAATACCACATCAGTACTAAGAAATATGGGACACATCTGGGCACCCCAAGATCACTTTTGCTGTTGAAAATGTCAAGCAAGTTAATGAACAGTTGGAATAGGCCTGACTTTTCATGGGTCACACTGTTTTTGACTAGAAAATGTTGTTTTTGTCATATGAATATTAATTTTAAATATAACAGTTTTTTTTTCATTCATCATTTCCTGAAGCTCCTATTCAGTCTAGATACAAAATAAGTCTTGGGATTTCTAAAAAATATGCAACTTTTGGAGCCCTAGACCTCTGCCTGATTAACTGCCTCCTCCATTACTAAGGCTAATTTACTGCCATGATGTCTTTGTTAATATAACCTGCATAAACCGAACACCTGTCTATTCTGAACACAAAAGCTGGTTCTAAGGTGATTCAGTTTAGTCAGATTTCACTGTATTTAACATCTCTACTTCTTCTTCTACGAAATACTGACCACCTTGTTGAAGATAATGTCAGAGGTTGTACATGACAAATACTGACCACCTTATTGAAGTTGAAGATAATGTCAGAGGTTGTACATAACAAATACTGACCACCTTATTAAAGTTGAAGATAATGTCAGAGGTTGTACATGACAAATACTGACCACCTTATTGAAGTTGAAGATAATGTCAGAGGTTGTACATGACAAATACTGACCACCTTGTTGAAGTTGAAGATAATGTCAGAGGTTGTACATGACAAATACTGACCACCTTATTGAAGTTGAAGATAATGTCAGAGGTTGTACATGACAAATACTGACCACCTTATTGAAGTTAGATTGTACATGACAAATACTGACCACCTTATTGAAGTTAGATTGTACATGACAAATACTGACCACCTTGTTGAAGTTGAAGATAATGTCAGAGGTTGTACATGACAAATACTGACCACCTTATTGAAGTTGAAGATAATGTCAGAAGTTGTACATGACAAATACTGACCACCTTATTGAAGTTGAAGATAATGTCAGAGGTTGTATATGACAAATACTGACCACCTTATTGAAGTTGAAGATAATGTCAGAGGTTGTACATGACAAATACTGACCACCTTATTGAAGTTAGATTGTACATGACAAATACTGACCACCTTGTTGAAGTTGAAGATAATGTCAGAGGTTGTACATGACAAATACTGACCACCTTATTGAAGTTGAAGATAATGTCAGAGGTTGTACATGACAAATACTGACCACCTTATTGAAGTTGAAGATAATGTCAGAAGTTGTACATGACAAATACTGACCACCTTATTGAAGTTGAAGATAATGTCAGAAGTTGTATATGACAAATACTGACCACCTTGTTGAAGTTGAAGATAATGTCAGAGGTTGTACATGACAATTGAAAAAGGTTGAAATTATTTGCAGGTTTCATAAATCAGTTTTTGATAGAGAAGACAGCAGCCTTAAATGTTTGAACCGTGCAACTGAAAACTATGGGCTGTGGCAACCGTTTCCAGTCAGATATCGTGGAAGGGAAAATTATTCTTGTCTTCATTGAGTCTTATAGGGAGGGAAAGAGCAGTTTTAATACTAGTAGGATGTTTAAATGAAATGGTCAAAGAAAAACAGTCAATTGCAAGGTGCTCTATTCTCCTTAAAAAACTAGAATATTGTGAACTCAAATTTACTCGGGATTCGTAACCTAATCCTTAATAACCAAATAATATTTATATTTGTGTATTACTGGTTATGAATAAAATATTCTTTTTATTTTCAGGGTCAAATGGAGTTAAAAGAAACCAGCAATATATGGAAACAAAGGAACCATCTTATGATGTACTTTCAGGACACTGCTAACAATAAACCTAGTGATTTTCTGTCCAAATTTTATGAAGGCCACCATTGAGTAAAACAATTTCGGTGGAACATTTTTATTTATATATTTATAAATAGAATATTTCTGTGTCAGTGTGTGATTATAATTGTTTTTCTTATTTGAATTGAAAGCCAGATAGAAATAATAAATGGGTATTTTGTCTTTGATCGACTCCTTAACCCATCTATGCTTGATTATCTGGTTCATTGTGGATTGTACATGGTTGTCATGGAAATCTTAATTGGTCTAAATTAATGGTCTTTTTTTTTTATGTATTTATTCAATGTTCAGTCATACCAATATTTAGTGAATGTGAATATTTATATTGCTATATTTTTACTGCGTTACAATTCAATCACTTAATCTTGGTATGACTGAACATTGAATAAATAAAATAAAAGGCCGTTGGCCACTGGTCTCTCGACGCCAAGGTTATATGGTAAGATTAAATTTTGAAACTACTGTAAACTAGAGGTTCAGGTGAGCCTGTATCACTCACCTGACTTAAATAATTCTGAAAAAGACATTTTGAAGTAAAAAAAAAGGGGAGTAACTCTGGTTAGATTTTTTGAAAAATCATCATTATCGAACTTGACCTAGATATTCATGAGATACACTTACATACCAAACCTAGTTTCAATCTGACTTTTTGTGCACAAGTTATAATTTGGAAACCAAAAAGATAGCAATTTTGAAGTATAAAAAGGGATGTAACTCTGGTAAGATTTTTCGAAAAATGATGGCTATCAAACTTGACCTAGATATTCATGAGATACACTTACATACCAAACCTAGTTTCAATCTGACTATTTGTTCCCAAGTTATCATATGGAAACCAAATATTTAGCCATTTTGAGGTATAAAAAGAGGCACAACTCTAGTAAAAATTGTCGAAAAATTGTCATTATCGAACTTGACCTAGATATTCATGAGATACACTTACATGCCACACCTAGCTTCAATCTGACTTTTCATTCACAAGTTATCATCTGGAAACCAAACACACGGATGGACGACACCCATTTCTATAGTCCCCTTCGACGAAGCGTTGGGGGGACAATAAGGGACCGTCGTGGTCATGATCGTATGGTAGTTGGATTTACAACTACCTATGCAATCGGTGCCTATCACCACTAAAGTTGTGAGTTGGAACCTTTTTCATGATGATGTGTACTCGATGCAACATTATGCGATTTTATTTTTTGTCAGTGACTTGCAACAGGTCAGCGGTTTTCTCCGTGTACTCCACTTTCATCCACCAAAAAACTGACATCCATGATATAACTGAAATATTGTTGAAAGTGGTGTTAATCACTATAACCATAACCTTCCATGAATGGTGTGTAAACAAGTGCCTCCTGTATACACAATTCCACAATCCTTGCATGGATTTTCAACAGTACCTAATGGAGTCTTTGGCGGCCTCTTCATTACAAGGCTAATTTTCTGTCCATATCGTTTACTTTCCATTTTACTTGAAATAAAAGCATCCATCTACAGACCTATCCTATGGCCACCTTAAATACATTAATAAGGCCCCTATCAACAAAGGCAGCACCTCTCATCAGATGTATTGAGGTAGTAATGCTACAAATATTATCCTCCCTCC
The DNA here is from genome assembly GCA_002080005.1 of Gigantidas platifrons. Classification (NCBI taxonomy): domain Eukaryota; kingdom Metazoa; phylum Mollusca; class Bivalvia; order Mytilida; family Modiolidae; genus Gigantidas; species Gigantidas platifrons. The sequence continues at coordinate 64,898 of MJUT01045825.1, read as the reverse complement.
CGTGACCGTGATCATATGGTAGTTCCATTTACAACTACCTATGTAATCAATGCCTATTACCACTGATGTTGTGAGTTCAAATCTCGATCAGTAAAACATTTTGTGATAAAGTTTTTCAGTTACTTGCAACAGGTTTTCTCTGGGTTCTCTGGTTTCCTCCACAAATAAAACTGACTATCACAATATAACTGAAATATTGATGAAAGTGGCATTAAACACCATAAAGCCAAGAGAGACTACTCTTATAAGGCCACATTTCCCTGGCAGAAGAGGACTACAATACATGATTTGATGTTAAACAAAAATCAAATCGACAAAAATTTCTCTGCCCCCCCCAACAGAGGCCACCCCTCTCATATTTTCATGGTAGAAGGATCCCGGAGTGGCCTTACAAGAGGGTGACTACGGTACATGATTTCATGTTATACAAAAATGTATGAATCAAACTTTCTATAATTCCCTCTCGTGATGCTTTACAAAAAATTATTTATTTCTGTGGGTCAATATATATTTCCCACATATTATGGAAGCAATGAATCTGACATACAGAATTCCCTTTTTTCATACTGCATTTTGTACTTAAATATTTTGTTGAAGTCCAAGGGATTATGTGCACAATTCTACAAATTACACAGGATGAATTAATCCAACCACTACTATGAATGGACCATAATTTTTCTTAGAGTTTTCAGTGGATTTGAATTTGAGGTTAAACATGCCCATTTGTGGTAATTATTTGTGTTGATGACTTGTATACCATAAATCTGCCCATTGCGATTAAAAGGTGAATCCCCCCCAAAAAAAAATGTGCTACAGGATTTTCGCTATGTTATCAGTCGTCTTGTATAATAGAATGTAAAAACAAAAAAAGTTAGGTTCAGAAAACGTTTTATTTTTGTTTGTAAATAGATCAACCAAATAAATATTACTTGGTAAAACATTCTGAAATCACATTTTACTTGTTACATAATATCCATACATATTTATGTATAAAAATTTTACAATATTTTTATACAAGTACATGAATTTCCTCATGTTACAAAAATAATTCAAATACACTTACATACAACACCCACATTCATTCAAGTAAAAAGTAACAAATAGCACTGAATAAAAAACCTATTAGAAAATTAAAAAATTCAAATTTGGGAGTCAGCGACTCAGTATTGATGAATGTTGTCTGCCTTTAGAAGTATTTATGCTGTAAAAATTCGTGATAAGAAAAAGCTAATATTTTTTGAATGAGAAAGCTGTATTTGAAATTCAGAATCAGGAGTCAATGACTCAGTCTTGATGAATGGGGTCTGCCTTTAGAAATTTGTGATGGGGAAAAAAAATAAACATTTTTTTTAGTGAGAAAGCTGTATTTGATGACATACTCCTTTAACCTTAAATCAGTATATTTTATATATAAGTGTAAAACTATAAGTATTTAAAAATAATTCTTGTAGAATTAATGTATATCGTTTTCGTACCTTTTGATTGGACAAGAGCACTGTCATGTGTTTGTTTTTGATTCGTTCATAACTCGATGAACTTTTTTGTATAACCAGTATAAACAATATGGCGGCCGCCGACAGGAAACTACGATAGTGTCCAATTAAAATAGGGAAAAGATTCACGTGGAAGAATTATAAGTATTAAATGCTTCTTTTCAGGAGTTCATGCACATGTAAACGGTGCCGATGCACTCACAAACTTTACATAAACAAGACGTTTATTCATTTTGTGATTGCATCTGCACCGTTTACACATGCATGAAATCCTGAAATGAAGCGTTTAATCCTATACTGATCACAAAATAATTTATACAAAGGTTAGCCATACTCTTTTTTTCTTCTTCTTATAATTAAAAAAAATATTAATAATAAAGTATTATAATAAAAAAAACATTTATGGTAAACTGGGAAATCAAGAAATAATATTTAGTGTTTTTTACAGTCCCTATTATATAAAGGGATTAACAATTTTTTTTTATAAAGGGTCACTTAAAATATTGGTCTAAATTTTGTTTTCTATATAAAAAGAAATCTTTATGCAAATACAATACATAAATCAGGAACAAAACTTTTGCTGCATTTATTAACCAGCTGGGCTCCCTAATATGACAATTTTAGTAGCCCAGCAACTGAGTTTGCACACGAAATATTTAATATTCTAGTAGCCACCTGTGCTACAGTATGAAAATTTTCAGGGGACCAGTCCAAATTTTAGTGGTCTTGAGTTACTGGGTCCCAGTTAAGTTTTATCCCTGTAAATAAAATGTCACATCAAAAATAAAAAGAATCGTCTTGCTCTTGTCCAATTTATAATTTGTTATTTTGAGTAAATTATTGTACTATGTCCCTCATGTAAAACTTAATTTTCATTCATTTTAACTTTCCTTTAAACTGATTTGGGTGAAAGAAAAAAAAAGAACACTAAAAATCATACATTATATATTCTACATAATGTAATAGAGATTGCTATGCATGTATGTAATTGTAGCGATATCATTTATCTGATTATACAAAATATCTAATAAAGAATGACATGATTTGGGATCAAATATCTTTTTTTCTCGACTGGATATATAAATTAATACTCATTCAAATAAAATCAAATGCAGTAAACAGATTTTTATTAAAAACCTTTTTTTATAGGAATTCTCATACCCAAAATTAGAAACAAGGAGTAATTTTTGAGTTCATTGAGTTATATTATTGTAGTTTGACTGGAAATAATATTTTAATAGTACTAAAATATATACCCTTGTCATTAAATGACTTCACATTTCAAAATGCACATTTTTTAATATCAACTTTCCAATATTTATATTATCTAAACACAAGACTTTGCTTTGACATATTTGTAAGGAACTTTTTTATTTCTCCCAAAAAAAATTCTTTAAACTTTCCGTCAAAATGCAAAATTTTATTTTAAAATAATATAATATTATAAATCTAGCACATAAAGAATTTTTTTATTTTTCCTAGCTTTAAGCTTCCCAATCAAAATAATACAAAATATTATTTTATTTCTCCGATTTTAAGATTTAATCTTTCTCAAAACCTTTCATACGTCATCATAATAGGTATGCAGCAGACGTCATCTGTCTATTTGTCCTGTATATTAGAAACTTCTGTTTATATTTTCAATTCTTCAAAGTATACAAACTCAATATACAAATATTTACTATCAATTAAAATCAGCACTATTTCAAATAAAAACAAGTGAATATTCTTTCATAAATCTTAAGTCATAAAAATTTACTTTCAATATACATTCATAATCTATATATATATAAGTCAAAATATATATAAGTGAATAAAGAACAATAGGAAAAAGCAACAACATACAATTAACTAATAACAAACAATCTACAGTCAAAGGTCAAAGCTATTTATATAACTGGACTGTTTTGAAACTTAATTCATGAAAACAGGAATTAAATTTATTTTGGAATAACTACAATATGAAGGTGGTTGTTTATTTTGTCTATATTGGTGAAATTGTTAACCATCACTGTTTAAACTGTCTTTTCATAATATAACAACCATAATATGCACGAGTTTTAACTACAAGACTACCCTTCTTGTAAGTCCACCTCTTCTTCAATGATACAGTGGAGTGGCCTCCCCTGAGGGGGTCAATTTAGTAGCATTTCACTAAGTGCATCTGAAATCTGGCCTGATAAGAGAGGTGGCCCTCTTATAAGGCCACTACTATCAAAGTTCACCCCTCTTGCAAAGCCTCTCCCACCAAAGGCCACCCATCTTGTCAAGCCAGATTTCAAATGCAGCGAGATAGTAAAACACTACTAAATTGTCCCCCTTGAGAGATACCAATATTCCCCTTTGTGAAGAATTTCAAAGAAAGCACTGAACAATTTTGTCTTTACTTGAACAAAGCTGGACTGTATTTGATAAATGGGTTTAAATTCTCTCTTACAAAAGAAAAGTACACAGTCTGTAAAAATATCTCTGATAAAAGAACACAGTCCATAAAAATATCTCTTACAAAACAATGCAGTCCGTAAAAATAACTTTGACCTTTAAGTGTTTGAATACTAAAATATAATCGATTGTATTCATAAATAGTTCTATAATTTACAATAATAAATGTATTTACAGCATTATTTCATTTACAATTTGATTTAGTTTCACATTAATAACAACAATTAAAGCACAAATCACAGATTAACAGTTTTAATTAATTGGGGGGGGGTGCTACGAAAAAAAATAGTAACGAATAATTAAAGTATACAAGATTCCCTGAGCTAAAAAGCTACACATTACATTAAAAAGAAAATGGCTTAAAAATATGAAGATATAAAAAATGACGATGTGACGTACATGTGACATACGTTACAATGATAATAAAAGGGTGATTAAATGATTAGGACATGCTCTAAATGAGATAAAATCATATTTTACTTGGGTCAAAAAGCTATAAATAGTAGTATTATAAAATTGTTTTAAGATAAAACCAAAGTTATTATTTACAGTATTTATATAGCGCATTATCTAATTAAAAATTACTCTAAGCGCTTCTGTTGAGGATAAACTCCATTCACTGTCAGAATTGAATTAAAATAGGTTTCTATGTATACTTCTTCTTAATTGTTCTTATTGGTCAAAATAAAAGGAAAACTGAGACAACGAAACTAAACTTTAACAAAATAAATAAACAGCCCTAAAATCTAACAAAAGGAAAAAAATATATAAATAAACAGAACTAAAATGCTTAACATTTAAATATACCCTCTAACGGTATGAAAACAAACAGTATCCAGCAACAACAGTGCAAAGGACACATTTATACTCCCCAAACAGCCAGCCAATCCACCTGCTTTAAAGGACACATTTATACTCTCCAAACAGCCAGCCAATCCACCTGCCTTAAAGGACACCTATATATCAAATCACTGTCTATTAAGGCAAGTTTCAATCTTCCTATTAATGAATAGTGCATATAATTTTAACTTGTATATATAGGGTAACTGCTCATAAAGGACACCTTTTCAGTTTCCCTCGAGTGTCCTTTAAAGATAGGTTTGACTGTACTGTGAAGTATTAATGAATCCTTATAAAGTAAAACATACAATTCTTAATTTGAACCAGCCAAGTTGTACACATAATTTACATATAGTTCTTACTGGCCTGGTATAATATATAATATATTAGAAAAATTCTATAAAATATCAGTAAATATTACCAAAAATATTAAATTGAGCATAACCTGGCTCGTACATATCAAATGTTACAGTAATATTAAAATTTGAGTTGTTAATTGCATTATTTTCTCTCACAGAACCGTGAGGATCATACACATGTTTCATCAGTTTGTACACATTACCAAAAATTACTTAATGGAACTATTAAATAACTGTTAATTGCATTCTTTATGCATGTAAATATAAAAGTGACCCGATTATTTTCACATTTGAAAAACAAATTTAAAGATACAGTTGAATCTTGTTGAGTCAAATTAAAGTTATCTGGACTGATAATTTTCTTGGAAGTAACCTAGCAATAGAGTTATCTGGACTTGCAGTTGTCAAACTTTTTGTACTTATTCTTGAAAAACATGCAATCAAAATATCATACTCAATGAATGCAGCATTCTGATTGGATGATTTTAAAGTACGAATACAAAACCTGTACTTGAAGATTTATTACTGTGGGGCCTAGAGTAAATTAAACTCACCACTACAACAAATGCTTACACATTTTTCCTTTCATTTCTCCATGGAAACCATTTCAGAGAAGAATATTTAAAAAAAAATAATATATGACAGACGACAGATGTCAAGTGATGGGAAAACCTTTTTTCCACAGGAGCTTAAAATTTAGATCTATATTGGAATGTAGAACCACATGTTGATAATCTTTAAAACAACAACTTGACAGATGAGAAATAATTATTAAAGGCAATAAAGGTCTGGAATTTGAAAATAGCCAATTTCAAATCTGTGTTTGATCCAATGAAATTCAGTGACAAACTTATTTATCTTGTCTATAATTTATTGGTGCACATATTTTATCAGAACTTCCTGTAACAATAGCCAATATAATCTATTACTTCAATGCAAAATTGCCACAAAGTAAATTTCTGAAATGATAAGAAAGTTCTCCTTACTGTAACGAGACTAGGTATGCATTGTTAATTAGGCCAATTCAGTCGGGGCTTTATGAAAATCTGCCTTTAAAAGTTATAACAACAGAAAGTCCTGAGTATGACAATTTAAAAATTAGTGAAAATTAGATAATTATCAGGAAAACTCCAACTACCCACCTTTTATCAACATAAATGGGGAAGCCTTACCCACCATTGAAAATACACCTAACTAAATATATTGAGTATAAAATATGCAATATGACCCTATTATGATGATCTAAAATGGACAATATCTTAAGATTGTCTTTGATACAGAAATATACAAGTTGAAAAATAGCCCTGAATAATAATTTAAATGAGATCAATCATCTATCTATATCCACCGTTGATAAGGACCTGTAATCATCGGTTGTGGATCAATCCACCGTGTCACGACAGAATCGGTTGTCATGGCATCAGCTCTAACTGTAGTAGTGTCCCACATGTATTTATACTGAGCTGCACTGGTTTTCATTATGTCAAACTTTTCTTCTTTTTTGGACTTTTTCTTTTTCATAGAACCCTTAATTTTCTCCGTGGGAGAACCTGTTGGTTTATCAATGGTACCATTCATAAGGTCCTGCAGCCGTTTTTGTCTCACCCTTTCACACTTCTTTTCATATACATACATACCATGATGTTCATTAATCAAATTTTTATGTTGATAAAACACCAAGCTAATTCTCGTTGGACTATAACGATTGGGATTTTTCAGTCCAGTAGTGGCATGCAATTCACGCTTCGCTACTTCAAACAGAACAGATCCATGGCATAAAGCTATTGCAACGCCCCCTACTTCTGAATCAGCAAAAGCATTTTCATTATATTCGATTTCACATTTTAATATATTTTGATCTATTTCTGCAGAATTGTCCACAACGTTTTGCTGCACCAGATTTAAAGAATTTTTACATTGTTCTGATACGCCATTTTCAGCTTTGGCATAGTTGTATTGACCCCATCTTTGGTCATGGTGGACGGCAGTGTTTAATGATGATTCACCAACATGATGATAAGGCTGAGTATTTTGAGGTAGATCTTGCGATGGATAATTACTGCCATACTCTTTTGTTCTCATGCTTACAGCCTCTGATAACAAATGAAGTGGCGAATCAAAGGCTGCGTTTGGTTTTGACTCACCATTTGATCTGTTAGGATCAGAACTATGGAATGAATTGCTGCTATTTGATAATGGATTAACGAATGATTCTTGCTTATGTGAAAGATCTATGGGCAGAGTATTCGGCTGCCTTTCAATGTCTGAGGTATTATGTTCTAGAGCACCATTCTTAAAAGTTGGCGACATATTTTGAATGTCTTTAACAATACCACTGAAGTTGTTACACATTTTTTCAGAAGGAGTTAATTCCCCTGATAGTGTTTGAGAATTTGTTTGATTCTGGACTGGATGATTCATGTCTAATGATTGCTGCCTACTTTTTGAATTTTGATTTAAAGTCTTAGATTTTTTAACAATGTCTTTTGCCTTCATATTCATGGAAGCCATGAAGTCAGCAGGAGGGAATGATCCGAATGAATAAAAATAATTCCAAAATGAGTCATAGAGATCATTTAATTCTGGCTGAGAAGCCATATTCATTAATTCTTCATATGTTTGTGAACTAAGACTTGTACTTGTCTTAGATGGTTTCTGAGGAGTCCCTGAATTAGATTTATCACTTTCAGAACGAAAATACAAGTCTGATGAGCTATTTAAGTCCTGAGAATTTGTCACATTATTTTTTGGCGTAATGGGAGAACTGGTTTTGTTGGCATTTACACTTCCCTTTTTCCGACCAGGGCTTCCTTTCTTATCTCCCTTTTTCTTACGACGAGACGGTGTTAATGGTGTAGCCCTTATTCTAGCCTCCATTTGATAGTGGTTAAGAACTTCTAAGGCACCAGACTTGATCTTTTCATACTGAGCATCTGTACTGCCGTGTTCATCCGACATATCCATAACATATAACGGTAACACATGTAATTGTTCATCATCAGGTTTATCTAAACCTCGATGCTTCGTTAATGTCACTACCTACGAAAAAATAAAAAGCAAACTATTTAAATTGTGATCTTACAGACGTGGAGATATGGTTACAAAACTTTCTAGTACTACAAAACACTTCATACAATGGATACAGAATTCTGATTGCCTTTGTTAATATCACTACTTATGAAGAAATAAAATGCAAACTATGTAAATTGTGACCTTACAAGCCTGGTCTTGTGCTTACAAACATTCTAGCACTATAAAATTGTTCAATCAGAACATGCTATATATTGGATAGGATATTCTGATTGGTTGCTATTGGAGTACAAGTATAAAAATCATACTAGAAAGTTTTATGAATATAAGACCTGATTGTTCAGTTATCTCTCTCAATAGACATCCCTACATACAGGTGTATCAATAAGATAAGA
>MJUT01045825.1:11355-33633 GCA_002080005.1 Gigantidas platifrons | reverse complement strand
ATGTACCATTTCATGAATGTAAGTTACAAATGATGTACCATTTCATGAATGAAAGTTACAAACGATGTACCATTTCATGGATGTAGGTTACAAACGATGTGCCATTCATGAATGTTAGTTACAAACGACTTCATTTAAGAATTGAATTCATTCTTTTGAAGTTTCATTGAGGTATGAAAGCATTGACCGAAGTACATTTTCAATGAAGCGTGGTAGCGCTTCATGTTGAAAATGTAGTTCGATCAACGCTTTCATACCCAATGAAACTTCAAAAGAATTCAGTCAATTCTTATAATTATATTTAAATCACACCAAAATTTAATATAGTTGAATTTTTCGTTGTGAATTTTATTTGTATTAGATTATTTGCTGTTGGAAATTACTACGCCATTGATTGTTTACATCTGACGTCGTCATGAAGGTACGTGCAAGTTCGGGTTTGAGTTTCATTGTGATTTAAAACATCTCTTTTATAATCATGTGACAACTTCATAACCAATCATATTGTAACATTTCAATGAAAAACAGAAGTAATGTAATTATTACTTTATACTTACATCCAGGGCCTCTACATGAACACTGTGGGATCTCTAATTTCTCGTTATTTTTTAGGCGAGTTGTTATATCGTCATCTTCTCCTGTGACTTTCTCTTTAATCTTTTGTATGTGGTCTGCCACCCATGCCAATTGGTCTAGACCAGACTCAGGAAGACATTCATTAGGCTTTATATTATGTAAAATATTATCAACTTCTTCAAATGATTTTGACGCCACATTTTGAAATAAATTTTCTTTTTCGTCATCAGAATTTTCCGTTGTGTCTAATAATCCTGATAAATCATCCAATTTTTCATTTAATTCGTCGTTTTCAAAACTTCTATCAAAGTATTCATTAGATAAATTATTTTCTAAACGTGAAATAGCACTAATGGGTGGTAAATATTTTGCACTTTCGGGTACTTTAAAATTAACATCGTCCCATTTCTCCAATACATTACAAGCTGGTATACTTGAACTAACTGCCGTACTCGGGAAGACTGAATTATTTGAAGATGCCACACTTGACACTGAAGTTACGCAAGTTCCATCTGAACTGGCCAATGTCTTTGCCAGTGTAGTCGAGATGGATGTCGTTTCAACAGAATGTGTATTAACTACAGCTAAGGGTATATTTGAAGTGTTACATTCAGATCTAAAATGAGCAACGCTGAACAGATCCTTCCTCAAGCCATTCATAAATGGATTAAACTGACTTGAAGAAGCTTGACTAGCACTTATTGGTTGTACAGATGAACTAACTTGGGTAATACTATTGGAAATCTTCAAAAGCAAATTAGTCTGGTTTAGATTAGCCTGTGTAGTACTATTTTCACTTACTGGTAACAGATTATCTTGGTTTAAAATTGTTTGTGGCATAAATGCATTCTTTTCTTGCCAATGTTCAGAAGAGACTGAATCTGTATTTTTAGATAGAGAGTTAATAGTGGAACTACTTTGATTTAAAGTTTGCTGTTCAGAAGTCACAAAACTTGTAGATATTCCATTTGACTTTGTATTACTTAGTAAAGGAAGAGAAAGACGGCTGGTATTCATGTCTGAATACTCATCACTAAAACTATATACATCAGACTTGGTTGTAATATTACCCTGAACTTCATCAGTATCACATTTTTCTAACTTTTTATGTGGAATACATGTAGATTTCTCAATATCTATGGTAGAAGTAATAGCACTAGGTTTGAAAGATATATCCTTATTATCACAAATTAAATTTGGGATATCACAAGCAGAACGCCTTTTCAATTTTTCTTCACAAAGAGGCGAGTAACGCATACCTAATTTTTCACAATGACCACAACAAGGATCAGTAATGGTGTCTGATGTCAACAAAGATTCATGTGCATCTAAGAAATCCACATCCATTTCTATTTCTGATGCAGTAGAAGGGATATCTGGTTTTTGAGATTTTTCTTCAGTATGAGAATTTGCATGCATTTCACTAGCAGCTGTATTTAAAATTTCCTGAACTCGATTTTTAATTTGACTCAGTGCTTCCGAGTTAGCTTTTAATGATTTTTTAATATCCGTTGATAAATATTTATTTTTAAATTGGTCTTGTTGTGCATGAGTAACTGTTTTATCAGTATCTCCCTGTTTCATCATTTTATTCCCTGATTTTTTTGCTCGCTTGATTTTTTGCTTATCCATTTCCTCTAAGACAGGATTTTTTCTTTTTAATTGATTTTGCTGCTCCATTGCATTATCCATATACATTTTTTGGTGAGCTATCAAAGCTTTCATCATGTGTGGATCACTGTAATAATTGGGCAAGTAAGGATACTGCATGTAAGGATACTGACCATTAGTATTATCTCCCTTTATGTTTGGAGTTATCTTTTCTTGAGTAGAAGTTGCTTTTTCTGAATGTATTTTCTTCTTTTTCTTAACTTCTTTATTAGGAGGTGGCAAATTATAAAATGCTCCATTTAAATAATTATCAGCCGGGTAGAAAGGCTTTTCTTGTTTCTCTTTACTTGTTGCCTCCTGTTTCTGTCTTAACATTTCTCCGTCAGTCTTCTTTCTTTCATGTGAAAAAGATCTACCGAAAAATGCATTTTGTTTATCTGTGAGAGTTTGACTACTTAAATCTGTAGCATAAGGTTGACTATTGTTCCCCTTCATAGACATAGGATGAACTGTATTTCTAAAATCTGATGTAGAATTTGCTAACTGATAATTATGCTGCCCTTTATTAAACTGTACTGGCAATTGACTGTCCAAATCACTGTGTTGCCTCTTACTAAATTCCATCATAGATTGAATTTCCATTTCGTTTTGTTGGCCTTTGCTGAAATCATTTGGATATTGACTTGGTAATGTATTTTGCTGCCCCTTGCTAAAGTCCATAGGATATTGACTTGGTAATTCATTTTGTTGCCCTTTGCTCAAGTCATTTGGATATTGTTGTAATTTATTTTGTTGCCCTTTGCTCATATCATTTGGATATTGATGTGGTAATGTATTTTGTTGCCCTTTGCTAAAGTCCATAGGATATTGACTTAGTAATTTATTTTGTTGCCCTTTGCTAAAATCCATGGGAAACTGACTTGGTAATTTATTTTGTTGCCCTTTGCTCAAGTCATTTGGATATGGACTTGGTAATTTATTTTGTTGCCCTTTGTTAAAATCAGTTGGATATTTGACAAGTTCCATTTGAAATTGACTATGCAATTCATTTTGTTGCCCTTTACCAAAATCCATGGGAAAATGAGTTGGCAATTTATTGTGTTGCCCTTTAACAAAATCCATTGGATATTGACTAGGCAATTCATGTTGTCTTTTCGTAAAATCCATAGGAAAATTACTGGGCAATTCTTTTTGCTGACTTTTGCTAAAATCTACAGGATGCTGATGACAAATATCTTTCTGCTGTCCCTTGCTACAGCCAACTACATCTTTATCATTCATTTTAAAATCTAATGGCCTATCAGCATGGTAAGATTTTGTGTGTTTGATATCACGAAGGTCCTGATTATTTTGATCAAATTGTAAATTTTGTTTTTCTTGGCTTAAATCAAATGAAGGTTGATGATGATAATTTGGAGTCTTTCTAACATTTTCACTCGTTGGCTTCCAGTGCACAGTAGTTTCATGAGTGTGCTGTAATGAATGAATCGGTGGTAGTTTTGTCAATGGATGTTGTGCATAGTGGATTTCAGATGATTGTTCCGAATGATGATTCTGTAATGTGGATCCGATTGGCAATTGGGGTTTACCCAAGATTTCCTCTTTCACTGAAGATTTGTTGGAGGGGGTTTTGCCTCCAACAATATTTTTTGGAGAAATATCGGCATAATTGTATCCTGGGCTTGGAAGATAAGGATTTTGGATCATTCCATTCGACATGTCCAAATTTGACATCTTTTGATATGCATTGACCGACTTCTGCATCAATTTGAGTTGTTGCTGCCATAATGTATTAACGTAAGACTCAGAACCAGCAGATGCTAATCTATTAACGTAAGACTCAGAACCAGCAGACATTAATCCATTTGACATCATAGGTAATTTACGACACTCGCTCTGAAAAATACAAGAAAAGAACTTTATTTTTAGTTTCATGGAAAATGCATAGAAATTAATAAGTCATATCATATAGATTAGTGATGGGTGTGAATTTTTTGGTTTTTTTTTTTTTAATGTAGAGTAGCCAATGTATAATTTTTATTATCTTCGCTAGCCAAGGGTTACGATCCGCTCCTCTTCTCTCCACCCTTGGCAGATTAAGTCGGCATTTCGCATCCTCACAGTTTATTTTTCTATTCGATGCAGCTGTGGGTGGCTGCGTCCAATCAAAATGCGTCTAACAAAAGATCACGCAATTATCACATGTAGAGAAAGAAAAATGTAAACAATGGCAACATGTGGAGAAAACTGTAGACTTTGTCATGAATCTTTGCCCCCCAAACACAGAAGAACGATATTTACAGAAACTTTTAAAGTATTTGCTCAATTAACTGAAGTCATAGTCGAACAGGTAATAGTACAACCGTTCTCATTGGTTGATAATGATGTAATGCAAATGGGCTGACCTTCATAAATCTGCTAGAGGGTGATACGCAGGAATTACCAAATTCTGACTTCATCTGCCAAGGGTGGAGAGGAGAGGAGCGGATCATAACCCTTGGCTAGCGAAGATGAATTATTAAGAATAGGTTCAAGTCCTGTTTGATTAAAACCAAAGGCTATAAAATTGGTTTTTGCTGCTTCTCCCCAAAGCATGCATCATTAAGGAGTAAACGCAAACACTGGTTGTGAATCAGCATAATGTGTCGAAGTGGTGCAACATGTCCTACCTGTGGACCATTGTTTCAGTGAGCAATCACTATAAAAATCAGTTAGCGTGTTGGTCTAGAACAAAGTGGACATCATCATCTAATCAAATGTAACTGGTCCTCGCCATGATATAGTGAACAAATTACTTGTTAAACAACAATCTCTCACTAGACCAACCTACTTAGTTTAATTTTTATAGCAGTAGCTCATTAAAATTCATCTGGGGTTTGAATACATCACAGTTAGGGGTAAACAACTGGGCACCGTATTCTGTTTTTCCTCTATTTTCATTTTCAGAAAATAACAACCCCCTTCCCCATATATCCTCTCCTGTACCCCTTCCCAAAAAAAAAACTGTTATTGCATCGATTTTCAATTTTATAAATAACCTAATTATGTCTATAGAGTAAGTACTAGTTGTACAACAATTAACTACGGAGAGATTTGTTTCCAATTGTTTTGAACCTGAGATACTGTACCTATTACAAAGACTCCATTATTTGAGACAAGACAAAACTTGAATCTAAATTTAGATTTAACATTTAATTTATTATCCTTCAATAGATAATTAAAAAAAAATTATCAAATCTTATTTCAATGTATTAAATACAACAGGTATGTATTCCATTCTTTTATATAAAAAAAACTTATAACTTATGCACTTATAAAACTTTGACTTTAAAAAGAAATATATAGGTAAAATAATACATTAAATATCATGAGGTGAATTTAGTAAACAAATAAACAAAGAAATACAATTTCTCCTTATCCAATACACAAATACACACACACCTCTAAAGGTTAAACTTAAGTCAGGGTTTATTGCTTTATAAAACTTTTCAAGTATTACAAGATTTAGATAAATGATATCAGTACTAACAATAGAAAAATAAATACTATCCTGGGTATACTCTTTATCCCCTTTTCCCTTCAATGATCGTGTATGTCACTGGATTAAAATTGACAATATGAGATTCTGAGATCAAAAAGATGTCTTATTCATGATCAGGGTTTCATAAAAAGACAAAATTCTAAATTAAAATCTGACCTATTTTAATTTTTCTGTTAAAATACTGGTACCCCTTTCAATAATTTTTTGACACAATTTTAACATTACCTTTGTGTGTGGCTTAAATTTACATTCAAGTATACATGTACATGTAGTTAAAATATTATTTAAAAAAGTTATTATCCAAAGCAAAAATCGTGAAATAAATGATTAAAATGGTTCTTCATCCTACATTACGGTTCTAGGCGATATATTATTAATGATTAAAGTATATTTTTGTCCGAAATAACCTCGTTCTATTTTCTTCCAAGATCTTATTTTCGCTTTCTCCCAAAATAGTAACCTAAATTCAACTGGTTCCCTGCTGGTCTTTATCGATAAAATTGTACTTTACAATTGAAATTTCTTTACATCTGGCGATACTGCACAAGATTGATAATGGCTTATTTTCTTCCCTTTTTGACACATATTTCCACAATAATCAATTTAGTCTGTCTCTTTAACAAGGTTATTGATTAGATATTCTATGCAAAGGTTTACTACATATCTACTATTACCTACTTCGGAAATAACCTTGATCTATTTTTATCGACCTATTTTTATCGACCATTTATTTAATCCAGTTGTATCAACCTTGGACTACGACAAAGAAAATTCATTATCACAATTTTAGTTCACTTTAACAGCAGCATATAAGAAGCTAGCATATCAGTAGCATGTTTTTCGATATTTTTTATGCAAATAACTGGTTCTGCATTTATTTTTAAGATCAGCAATATATTTTTAACCATTAAAGTATATTTCATTTTCGGAACAGCAGTAATTTGCTCCATTTTATCTCGATATCTCATACTTTTCTTCCCAAAATACAGAATACATTAAACTATCTGTGTACCATTATTTTAACTTCAATGTTATCTTTGTAAACCAATAAATCAATACAAACAAATTTAAAGAATGCAACAAGTGACAAAAAAAACTAATTAGATTTTTTATAAATAATTTAAATTGGAAAATCATGCGAGTCTTAAAGCCGTAAAACTCATATAAAAAGTTGTGTTGAAATTGAATGCTAACTAAGACGAGAATGTATTTCCTAAACAAAGTACTGTCAAACCTTCCCATGCGGTCACCTCTATTAAGCAGTCACCTGTATTAAAAGGTCACCTTTTTCTTATCCTGTCATAATTGAACATTTCTTAAGAGGTCAGTAGTCTTGTCGGGCTACTTTTTCTTTGTCCCAAAAGTGACTTCTTAATACAAGACTGTATTTTAATCTTTTTTTTTTTCTTTTTTTTTTTACATTCTCAACATCCTTCTTCATTAACCACAAAACTAAGTTTTGTATTTTTATTTTGTCTTTTTCACAAGGCCATTACTTGTAACAAAACAAAGGAATTTAAAGTACCCTGTTAGAGTTTAAAGGGAATTCAGGAAATGTCTCTTTTATCAATGTTGAAAACATCCTCTTGACTCAACATTCAACTACATTGTAAAACACTATCAATGAATATAAAAATAGAGTAATGATAAGTTGATTATACACAGAAAAATTACTGCAACTTTAAAACACTTGTCTTTATGAAATATTATACACATGTGTGGGGGCAATCAGTGTCTAAAATTGAAAGCTGATTCCTGTACAAGGTGCATATTCAATATAATAATGTAATAAACATTTTGTCAGTTACTAGCAACAGGTTGGTGGTTTTCTCCAGAATCTGCTGTATCCTCCATCAATTTAACTGACTGCCATGATATAACAGTAACTAAATTATTGTTGAAATACATTTATTATAATTTTGTTATTCATTTTAAAACAAAGTTTGCTAAAGCTCTATTCCTACAGATTGAAAATTAATTATATAGAAAATGTATGGATTATTATGTGTAGAATGCCAAATACAACAATAATATTAATATATCTAGTAGTACAGTGACACTTGTCTAGAGCCTCCTTGACTTAGCTTTGGGGAACAACTTATGCTTTCAGAATATACATATATCTATTTTTTATTTTTTTTTTATCTAGTATTGTTTTTTTTCTGATCCAAATGTGTATTTTATCTTTCAAGATAACAGTTATATAGTTATAAATAATTTCCAGGGAAACAAATTAAAATAAATTTTCAATAATTGTTTTCAAATCCCTTCATTAGATATACTGGTATATAAAGAAGACATAATTGCTGTATTATACATGTAGGTTGTATAATTTATGTCCTAATGAATTAGGGGTAATTTTGACATTTTTCTTTGATCTCAGGAGTGATATGTCAGTATTAACAAACTGACTATGTTACTGAAAATTATTGGTCAGTGTACATGTGATGTCCAATGCATTATGACCTTATCAATAAAAACAATGTCAGTTTTGAAGGTCTTGACATATATTACCACTAGTATCACAGATTGTCATATCAGCATTGCTCCAATACTACAACTTTCATAACTGCAGTTACTGTTATTGCATATTTATATCTGAACCATAAGTGGCCACAAAAGGTGCCTAATTATACTTGATAAAATAATGTTAACCAACCATAATAAATATCCCCCCTTTCCCCAATGTAATTCAATGATAATGCCATTTCGGTTGTATTATTTTTATTTGTATAGTAGGAAAAGCATTGTAAAAGAAAGTCCTTAGTTTTTACAGCAATAAAATATTATTTGCATCAAAAGTTAACAGCAGATATCATTCATTTATATTCTATAGCCTTTGTGTAGCCAACAATAGACTTCCTTAACATTTTTTGGGGAATACAAAAATGTTAACTAATATCAAATAAATATTTGTTTTTAATTGCACTCATGATCACTCAACCCACCTGAATAAATTTATGCAAAATGCACCACACATGTGTGCTCCTGAATAATAAATATCATTAAACAAGTCATCTATTTGTTCATCTTCCTTTTTTCAATAAACACATAAAAATTCTGTTAATATCAATCTGCCAATGTGTATGCAAAATTTACAAATACCCAGGCTGTTTGGTTACTGCCATCAACCACTACTTAATAAATACTAATAAATCTATAAATTCCTCAGCTACTCATGTGTATCTAGGCTAAATCTGGTAATGTATAGTAGCCAACAATCTGAAAATCCTGAATGAGGTCATTATTGGAGAAACAAAATCAATATTAAATGATAAATCTATTAATTGTTACCTGAACATGAACTGGCTGATAGAAAAAAAAAAAAAAAAAAAAAAAAAAAAATCTTACAAAACAGTTATCTAATATTGTGTTCCACACCAATGAACACTAAAAGTACCTACCTACCTACTGAATCAAGTTTAAATGCTTTAATAAAATAGTTTTGTGTAGTAAATAATAACTGGTGAACGATTTTGTTTTCCAATGGGAAGAAAAATTCAGTTAATATTGTAACAAAAGCACATCCTCGTGTAGACACAGCAATGTCTGATGCATCACATTTTATAGAAGTTATAATGATAAACAGGAAAAAAAGGGGGTGGGGGACTCAGGCCAAATGAATGAAAACAAAATCCTCCTTTATGAAATCCAAGAAATGCATCTTACACAAATGAATGTTCATATATAACACCAGCATCGCCGGATTATCCTATAGCCTAGCATAGGCTACAGCATAGGGCTCTTTAAGCTATGTAAATGTTGCTATAATAAGTCACGAGTAAAAAATATTCAAGACAGATGCAGGTGAGTCAGAGGGAGGCTACATCTAAAGGGGGGTCCTATGATTTCATTAGCCTAAGGGTCCCAAAAGGTCATAATCCGGCCCTGAACACCAGTAATATTACAATTCCTACACTATCCTTGAACAGATTCAATATTTTGCTCAGTTACAGGCAAGTTCAAAGTAAATGCTAAAATAATTGCTGCATAGAACAAACTATTACAGCTTTTTGATTACATACTTTTTATGCTTTTGTTGCTCTACATCTCCCAGTAAAGAACGGCAATGGTTAGTGTGGGTAGATCATGGGTTTGAGCCATGGTAGAGTCAAACCAAAGACTAAAATTGGTGAGATGAGTAACATGGACTCCACCAAAATACCAAGGCTGTACCCAGTTACTAACGAAGGTAAGCAGTTCCTGTTTCTTATAAGGCGCTCGCCATGTTAATCATATAGTAAAGTCCAGTAAAAGGAAAGACAAAATTTACCTAAAAGGGAAAAGGTTCATTGCCATTTGAGAAATGGATATATTTTGACGGTCAACCAGTTCACAATGATTAGTTTGACTCTTCCTTTGCTATCCCCTCGCCAACGAAGTTGCAAAGGGATATAGTAACACTACCGTCCGTCCTTCCGCAACATCCTTGTGAACACTCTAGAATTAACATCCTTCAATGGATTTTTACCACACTTGGGACATACTTAATCCTTAAGAGATTCTGGAACCCTATTGATTTTCAAGGTCACAGGTCAAAGGTCAAGGTCACCAGGTCAAATATTTTGGCGAGGGGATACGCCACACTTTGCATTTGTTATTAATACAAGTATACATACAGTTTATAATCCCTACAGACATAACTGACAATGACTATAATTTAACATACAAAAAAAAACAACATGTATCTCAAATCTTTTTTTTTTTAGACCCAAAAGAATTATTAATAGCGAAAATAGATGGTGAAAAATATGACAAGAAAAATAATGGGACAGACTGAATGAAATGTTTATAGTTGACCTCACTGAAGGGCACACTTTATAAGATGTTACTTCAATTTATATTCTAAAGATAGAACTCAGTCACAACAGTTTACTGCAGACACCCAAATAAAATACTTAAAGAATTAATATGTCAGATCCTATTGGTGTAAATGTAAATTGGGGACAATGTTGGTGCAGCCCATCATCCTTTTCTCTTTGTCCAAAATTACATAATCCAATTTTACGTTTTGTTGTGCGACAGATGCACCCAGGCAACATGATACTTTTAACGAATTTAAAAGTGACAATTTGTGTTCCATTGAGAGAATAATGACCTTGAATTACCTAATAAGGCTTGATAATTTATTATTAGTCACTAGCTCAACAAGGGCAACAGTAAATAGATTTATTCTTGACACTTAAAAATAATGCTTTTAAGGAAAAAAGTTATAAACCATAGCCACATCAATCAGTTATTAGAAGATGTTCGATTCTTAAGGAGGTGAAAATTTATTTTGAAAAGATAATGGGGGGGAAGCTACAAAAGTTGAAAATAAAATAAATCTAGCATGATATACCTTGGAAATAAATATACATTTTATCTGTCAAAAACCTCTGCTTCGAGATGGCTTCAGTTATGACATATTGCCCATTTCAAAAACTTCACCAAATCAGCAAAAATAATATTAAAAGTTCTAGTTATCCAAAAAACAGCCAATCAGATGACCTGTATCAAATAAATGCATTGTTCTCATTGGACAATAGGAGTGGCATGAAATGTGCGTTTGTGTGGGGAGGGGGTGTTAAACCTGTAAATTGCAGCCTGCAACGTTAGCAACTAGTCCAATGCCCCAGACTAGTAAACTGATATTCGGACTAGTAATTTTCCCTTACCACTAGCCTGATCAGACTAGTAAAACATTTTACTCCCCTACCTTGTTCTCTATGATTTTTACATAAAAAAGATAAAATTTCGAAAAAGTTACAAATGTAATAAACGTCTATCATACAGATTTTATTTGTAAACAAATACGAATAAACTGTTAGCCTTTAGTAGTTTAATGCCGGGGTAACCAGTCTGAAACCACGTTGTTCTGGTATTCCGATCTGTCTTAATACCAAAGCAATATGTTTCAACACGCACATGTATTAATATTACCAATGTAGTCAAAATCGTGGTGGATCGCCATTGATAGATAGTAAAAGAACCATTAAACTTTACTAATGAGGATATCTTAAGAGATTCAGTTATTTTTTTCAAACGAAAGTGTTTTTTATTTTTCATTCTTTATCTCCCATTCTGCATGTGGCGGTGTATTTCGTTCTTTCCGGTCTTAAGATTTATTCGGTGGACTGAAGGGGCCAAGCCTGGCAAGGTTGTTAAGAGGAAACGTACTACCGATGATGTTATTGAACAAAAGCGATCATAGTTTTTCTTGTCAAACTGAAGAACTTTTAAAAGATTATGAGGAATAAGACTGAAAAATAAAATATATTAACCAATTTAGTGTGTGTTTTTTTTTTAGACTAGTAAAATTATGTTCGGACTACTAAAACCTAGTGCTTCACTAGCCCAAAGGACTAGTGGAAAACAGTTTTTGATGCAGACTGAAATAGGATCCCACCTGTTCTCCTTTCATCAACTGAATCTCCAACAGCAATACAAAGCGTTTCAATTATTTTTTTATTACTTTATTCATTTCAAATAACTCAACTTATAACCAACACAGAAAAAATCTGACTCACAAGTCATAGTATTGTGTAATTTAATTACATGTCCTAATAGATAGACTTAAAAATAAATAATTCAACCCTTCCCCCTCCCATCCCTCCTCAGAATCATTTGGTTGTCCCCTAATGAACATTTGTGAAATCAATTTAGCCAGGATATGAACATATTGGAAATTAAACTTGCTTTTATAAAATTAAAAGGCTATTATATCTTCTTATTGTCAATAAGATCAATGAAACTTGTTAATGTCATTTCTTTTTTATTTCACAAAGAAATCCATACATCTAAGTTACCATAGCAACAGGCAAGTCAATGTTCGGAACTTGTCTATTGATTAAATGAGCTAATATAATACATCTGTATTTAAGCACATTTTATATTTGACTTCTGAACATTTTCATTTTGCATCATTTAAACTTTTTTTTCCGAATATTTTCATTTGATTGACATGCACGTGTACAATTGTACCTACATATAGAGTCAGTAGGTCATACTTTTTACATCAACTTAAGAATAATTTTTATTGGTTTCTCTCATAATCAGTCATGTTGTATGTAGTTTTTTGCTAAAATCATACGTAATAATATTTATCTACGAAAACAAATTCAAAATTACTTTCAAAATTTAACGGAAATAACAAAATTTTGCATTCATGCATATATCAGGTCTATTTTTAGAGCTTAATATAGTTTGGAAAATCCCCTGCAAACATGTTTACCCACGTGACATTCATCAACATACATGGTCATGTGACCCTTTTAACTGTTTGAACCAATTACTGTATAGTTTTCTTTTCACGTCTATATTGTAATCTACTAAAAGTATTTCATGCATACATAGTGATACACACACAGACACAAATTCCTAGTTTTTTTATTCATTTTATTTAATCGTAATGTTATCAATATCGAGCCGACGTGTACTGGTACATGCGTAACATACATGTAGACTTGATCCTCTATAAATGGTAACACTCCACACGAGTGATTGTATACATGTACATCATATCGTTGATTTGAACTTTACTTCATTTAAATTAATTCAGTCATCAGTGCACCTATATTGGTTAAATAAATAATTTGCATATTTTCAGAATTTCTTGGTAAAAAATCAATTTCAGACTTTTACAGCGTACTTCACATGTGATTAGGGATGATTCACTTCACATGTGATTAGGGATGATTCACTTCACATGTGATTAGGGATGATTCGCTAGAAATTAAACGAATTTTGACTATAAGAGATATTATTAGGTCGCTAAGTTCATACAAAATATATCAAATGCCCTATACAAGATATCATTTACATAACTAATATATCAATATACTTTTGTATATGAATAGCTCAAATTTGTCATCTTGCAAGAAGGCTAAAATCTACCCAGATGGCATCACTCATATTATTGGATGAAACTTGCTGAAAACAAAATTATGCTTCATGTTTATATCAAATGGGAAAAGGCCTTCATTATATTAATAGTTTTGTATTTCTAGGAAAAATAGTACCAAATGTACAATGTAGTTACTAGGTAAATTTGTATATATACCCGAAATTTGAAATATATGAATGAATAGAGGCAAAGGAAGGGAGGGGTCATCAAAGTCCCAGCAGCACACCCGTGCCAATAAAATATAAAAGTTAGCTTGAATTCAAGCAAGTTTTAAGAAAAGCTTCATATTCCAACACAGAAATCAGAAATTCTGTAAGGGACAATCGAATGATTATACATGTAAACTTTGAGGTCAATCTGACAAGCTTTTTTTATTTTATTATTATTTTTCCATATGGTCCTATGTTAGTATTAGGTGCTGCGATGATGGATATCTTGGCATTTTTGAGTGATGGATTGACACAAAAACAGACATTTTATAAATATCCTTATAAGGAACATTTCAGCCAAGTTTGCTTTCAAATGGTTCTGACGTTTCACAGAAGAAGAATTTTACAACATATTCCAATATGGTACAACTTGGTCAATGCTGAAACTTACATGTGATGGCGGCTTTCTGGATTTCCGATCAACAAGAAAAACAATTTTAAGAGTGTCATACAAGGAACATTCCTATATAGCTACCAAGTAACAATTCCATCACACATGGTCTCAAAGCTGATTTTTTAAATTTCAGCCAATCAGATTAAAGCATCAGCAATGTTCAATTTCCAAATGCAGCAAAATATTCAGGACCACCGAAGTAACTCTTCTACCGAGCTTGGTTTCAATTTGGCCAGTGGAGTTAAATGTATTTAGTTAATAGCAAGATGGTCAGAGATTTTCTATGTACAAAATATTAGTTTGTAATGTGGTCAGATAAACAGAGTTGATATAGACCATCTAATGATCATTTGATTTTGAAAATCGGTCAAGAGGTGTAAAAGAAACGAAATTTTATAAAGATCATTATTTTACTATAACGGCATGCTGACAACGACTACAATGACACCAAGTGATGAGATACCTCACATGGACCTTTGCTGTAGGTGACCTAAAAAGAGACATTTTAGGGAGAGTACCCATCTATAATGTACATACAACGAAAAGAATAAACATGACCAATTAATAAAACTAAATAAGACATAGGATATCATAAAACTGTAAACAGGTTATATAAGAATAAGAACTTTATTTACCAAATCAAGGACCCACAAGGGGCATAAGTATTACAGTGATTAGATATTACAACAAATACAATGCAGAATAAAGGATTACTATTAACTCATATAAACATATACAAGTATTAATCCAACCAGATAGTATATAGAAACTATCTTGTAATATAATATAACAAGGCTACCTCAGCAGTCCAGAATACATGGCATAGGGCAGAGCTACATGTATGTGTGTTAGTTTACATATTCATACATACATATACACATACACTATATATATATATACATATATACACTCACATACATAAAAAGCAATACAACAAATAAAATTAAAAGAAAGAATTAAGTCCCCCTCATGACCAGTACACAAGGACAAATAGTATAGTCGTCCAAATGTAGTGGTCATCAAGGGCAGGTGCTGAAGGGACATTTTCTGGTTGTAATGCTCTGCAACTAACAATATTATACAAGGCTTTAGCCATGAACTTTCTCGTAACTATTATAATATAATAATGAAAAGATATTGTCCTCCTAGTGACCAGTGCACAAAAACAAAGATATTGTCCTCCTAGTGACCAGTGCATAAAAACAAAGATATTGTCCTCCTAGTGACCAGTACACAAAAACAAAGATATTGTCCTCCTAGTGACCAGTACACAAAAACAATATGTTATTGTTCAAGTGCAGGTTATATAAGATACTACAATATCATTTATTATCTAAGTATTTGTTTTAACATAAACTCAAATTTCATAATAATTTTTGTCACGATATTTGTTTTACTAATGTCAATGACACAAAGTTACCTTTTTTCTACATTAACAGGTAAATATTATTTTGCCATGACAACTTTAAAATAGCTTCTATAAATATCTACATTTATTTTTAGTCATGTAAAAGTGTCATAGTACATGTTGTAACTATATTTCAACTTTCATAAAATAAATTACACCACAATTTCTATGAATGAAATTGTTTTGAAAGTCAAAACCACAGATTTTCCTGTATAATTCTATGATTTCCTTATTCTGGTCTCTCTTGAAGACTATTTATTTCTTTAGAAAAAGGGGGAGTAATGGTGTTTAACATCACTTAAACAATATCTGTTACATCGTGGCCATCAGTTTTATTGGTGGAGGAAAACAGAGTACTCGGAGAAAACCACCAACGGTTACCTGTCGCAAATCACTGAAAACTATCACATAAAGTTGTATCGAGTACATTCGCCATGAGCAGGATTCAAACTCACAACTTTAATGGTGATAGGCACAAATTGCATAGGTAGTTGTAAATCCAACTACCATGCGATCATGATCATGACGGTCCCTATTTCTGTAGATATTTATGACTAATTGATATTCTAAATTTGTTAGAAAAATCAGTTACGACTATTTTGTCATAATAGTAATGGTCTTTAACCAACATTCTACTTTCTTAGCTAGTAGTCAGTTGACTAAGTGAATTATTTCTTTTTCATAAAAACATCTGAATTTTTTTTTACTTATACCACAAAAAAAACTTAGGTCGGTTGGTATTGTCATGGCAAATCAAGATTTTAAGCCTGGCCTTGAAAATTACACTTTGTTTTTGTTTGCATTTTCTAGAGCTACTAAACATAATAAATAAACAATTAAACACATTTTTGTTTATCAATAAAGATAAAAACCCTTCTTATCATCGCAGCAGTTACCTGAGTATATCAATGACCAATCAACCATTCATTTGGTAAATAAAGACGAAATCGCTGTTAATTAGTTAAATTACATCTAGATAATGAGATTTTAAATCAAGGCGATATGTATAATTTTTATCGTCAGTTTAAATTTAAGTTTTTTGCAACAAATAATTTCTTTTCAAATAATTATCTATCTAAACATTTTCGCAATACATGTTTTTTTTATTTTCAAATTCAAAGCGGAAATATTATCTATTCGTGGTTGCGTATCTTGCCAATACTTGACGTAGAAATAATATTTCTCGCAATAAATAATACCTCAAAACAGATATTAATGAACAACGCATTTAAAGTGACCACTGACCTCGTCTACATCCATTCAATAATGTGAAACTACACCTGATTAATCTATATTTAGAACGGGGAATCACATGTTACAATACTTTAATAACAAGAGTAATGCAATACCGTAAATCTTCTGCGTAATGCTATGACACACACATAAAATATATAATAAGGTATTAAATAGCTATCTTATATAATAAGAAATTTTATATTAAATCTAATTTTTAAAATCATAGATTTTTAAATGCATTTTATCACCAGGACATTTTACGGCTGGCTAGAAATCAACAATATCAATTCTTAGCTCGCTACGACTATATAAACTGCTTTGAATTGCTTATATTCTAACAGAATTTCTACATTCTTCAAAAGAGGGTTTGAATTTATGGTGTTTAATGCCACTTTCAACAATATTTCAGTTATATTGTGGCAGATCTTCAAAAGATATTTGTTCTAAGTTTAAATATAAATATCAGCATGATCGTAGTTGGACAAATGTAAGAAAATGTATACACCAAATTGAAAATGTTACTATTCAAAATAAATATCTCTTTTACCTAAAAAGAGTAATAGCTCTGAAGGTAATAATTATTTTTTCGGGAATTTTTTGTCTGCTTTAAACAAACAGATATAGGATGAAGTTGAAATAACAGGAAAAAAAACCAAGCTTGAAGTGGTAGGAATTTGAACAATAAAATGTAAGAGGAAGTACAATTGACAAGTACAGGATACTACAGTCTGTATATCCTATTGTTAGTTTTGTCTTTTTTGAGAGCAATATCCTATCGAACTAAAGTCTATGATTTGGCTCTAAGAAATCCATTAAAAAAAACAAATAAACAATGGTTTATTTCTAGAAAAACATATCAACGATAATATAGTATGATTGTATTATGGTTAGCTTGGAGAGTGGTACATCTTGTGTTCAAACCAAAGACCAAAATAAAATAATTTGTATTTGCTACTTCCCTACTTAGCATGCAGCATGAAGGAGTTAGAACAAAGACCGATTTGTTTGGAACCATGATGATGTGTCAGAGTGTATAACAAGTCTATCTGTGGACTATTGTTCAAATGAGCTAGCACTATCAAAATCCAACACAGCATGTTCGTCTAGTTTTAAAATAGATATCATCATCTAATCAACAGATAACTTGTTCTTAGCTGGAAAATTATCCACTTGACAGTAACAGCAATCACTCACTAAACGATACTAAGTATATCAAGGATTTTTCAAGGCAACGTTAGTTGAAAATTGTGTTTATTACCAAAACTTTCACCCTGTGTTTCAGAAACTAGCTGAAACAGGTAATGTGTCCTGAAATATTAATATAACCCTGCAGATATGCTTACGATAGGCACAAATTGCAATCCAACTACCAGACGATCACGACCACAACAGCCCCAAACATTTAAATGTCCTGGAAAAAATAGATTGCTCTGCTAACAAGGGTATGATTCAGACGACAAATCAATTCTATATGATCAAATTTTCAGCAAAAAGTGCAGAGTTGCACGAGTTCATTGCAGTAAAAAAAACTCATTTCAGTGTGGTACATTCCGAGCATGTACACGTGTTGCTTCACTGAATGGCCTCTGAAAGGATTATCTTATAATTCCAGCAGGAGTTCAAAGTTGGGAATAACAAATACACGTATATCGAAACAAATGATTTCAGCATCCAGATAAAAAAAAGATTACCTTTTCTTTTGTCAAGTTGCTATTACTTGCACTAGCCGACTTTGAGAGGTCAAGTTCATTATCCATTTCACTCTGGTCACCTTTCAACAGCCATGGGTCTGAAAATGATCTGTTTAATGGGTTTAAATGTAGAGAGTCATTACTTCCAAATTCCTTGCTTCGACTACGGAATTCTGCCAATTTACGAAGTTTAGATTTAACAGAAAGATTATCGGAAGTTTTCTTTTCTGGGGGTGTGTGAGCTGAAGTGTTTTGTATAGGCTGGCTGGCTTCCTGATTTCCTGACCATTCTGGTCCTGGGTAAATCCTATCCATCACACATGGCCTTCTTCTTACACCTGAAAATAACCAAGATGTATTTCATTGTATAAAACGTTCACCATTGCATATATTCTTCCTTAAGTATAAAATTCCTACCTGTATTGTACTGGTGTATTGTATTACAGTAGCCCCCCTCTTTTAAGGCCTCCCCTTCTGTAGCCCCCCTCTTTTAAGGCCTCCCCTTCTGTAGCCCCCCTCTTTTAAGGCCTCCCCTTCTGTAGCCCCCTCTTTTAAGGTCTCCCCTTCTGAAGTCCCTTTCTTTTAAGGCCACCCCTTTTGCATTGAAAAAGTGGCTTTGTAAGAGGGGTGACCATGGCTTCTCTTGAAGGGATAATTAAGTAGTATTTTATACTATCTCAGCACATCTGGAATCTGACCTGATAAGAGAAGTGGTATTTGATAGGAGGGGCCCAAGCATAAGAAAATCAGAATGATAACTGTACTTCCAAATATGAAATCCCTGAATTTTCCCACATACTAAAATTTATTTTCTAGTGTAATATGCTTCTATGTAATCTTTGTAATCTGTTTCCATTTATGAAAACAACATTTACATGTACATGTATGTTAAATGCAAATTACAAAGTAAGTGAAATTTATACAATTGGGCTGGAGAAATGACTTTTTGAGGCCATCTGTAATGTGTCGACCGAACCACCATAACTACCCTAAAACCAAATACATATGTATTTTTAACATGATTTCCAAATAAAAACTGCTTTTGGTTTTGACTATTTTTAACACTTTTCTGCCTTTAAGTAACTATATGTAAGCCTTTTGCAGATAAAAACATTCCTTATCTTTATATACCTAAACTGCATCAATGGTGTAATGGTTAGTGTGCTCGCCTCGAGTGTGGAAGAATGTGGGTTCAAGACCCATTCAGGTAAAACCAAAGACTATAAAATTGATATTTGTTGCATTAAGGAGAAAGAGCAAAGACTGGTTGGTGTTAGGAATCAGGATAATAATTCCATGTGGTGTGACATGTATCCACGAACTGTTGTTTCAGTGAGCCAGCACTATCAAAATCCAACTAAGCACGTTGGTCTAGAACAAAGTGGACTCGTCATCTCATTGAAAATTAACTTGTTCTCGCCATGATATAGCTGAAAAATTGCTGAGTTGGCGTTAAACAACAATCATTCATATCTACATTATCAAGAAATGGAAAATTAAGTATCTGTTTAGCATGTTCTTACTAAAAATAAACATGTTTCAGTTTGAAGGCAATAAATATATAAATTGTCTACCCATAACCTAACTACTTCTCAACTAAACATGTAGGTAGGGAAACATCAAACCACTTATTTTTTAAAGATGCTCATCATGTTTATAACTACACTTGTTAAGTGTTTCAGGTGTCGTAATATAATAAATAATATAGATATATGATATCAAGGTTGTATAACTAACTCAGTAACTGCCACTTTAAAAATAATATGTTGTTGAAATATAGATAAAAATAAAACGCTTAACTAAAATATAACCAAAATTAACTTCCTTAATTTCAAACTGTCTAAAAGTTGCTACATGCACAGGCACTGAGACTTGTCAATTATGAATATAACATAAGCAATGGGCAGAAAATAGTGTCCAATATATATAATAATAACATATTGCATTATTGGACACTATTTTCTGCCCATCGCTTATGTTAATTTCATATATTGACACAACATCTAGTACCTGTGCTACATTGCAACATTTATGTTGTTGATGCACCACATGCACAATAAATAGCAAGTTTGTTGTGCCATTTTGACACAGACACCATTTGATATATTTGTTCAAATCTGTGTATTTCAAATGTAAGTTCTGTTATCCTCAATATCAGATCTATATTTATAAATAATACATCAAGGCGTTTATTCATTTATTTACGGTATTCGATTTTACTATTACTTGTACGACACCTCATTGTTAGTGTGTAAAAATCTATTTATAGTTCACGAAGATCTGCAAGTTCACACCTCAGCCAAACAATTAGTATAACCGTAGCTGTTTACGTTACCTTTGGCCACTAATTAACGTTGATAAATAGTCAACAACGTGGGGCAATCACCGATAACAAGATCAAAGGATTAACAGATACACAACCGGGATCACCATATTGCGGACATAAATACGCCATGTAAACAATAACATTTTTGTTGTTCGTTAGGTGTTAAAGTATATTTAATGTTTCTTTTACAATATGCAATATGTGTATTGGGTAAATTGTCTCACCTTTTGTGCAAAACAATCCACAAACATCGTTCGCCTGTGTTTCGAACTCTCCACTCTCACCCAATATGCAAATCACTCAGACAGTCACGTGACAAGTACTCCATTTCGCACTTGACTGACTTATTGGACGTGATCAAACGCATATAAACGATTTTCAGTTGTACATATACAGTAATGTTATATAACAAAATGAGATTTTTGTACATTATATATAAAAACTACCGTTAAAAATCCGTTATTTATAATATGTAAACATTCAAGACATAAATATTAATTTAGTGCACGAGAGATATATTTATGTGTTAACAGGTGCTTGACCCATAAATAGATGAGAAGTCAAGCTAAAATAACGAACATAAAAAAACTAGCAAAAATATAAAACCTTCGAAAATGTGGAAGAAACAAATACTTTTTAGTTTGCAGTTTATGGACCAACATTTTTTTTTACAATTAACTTTCGGCTAAAATAATACCGTACCTAAAATGGTCCTTGGGTTTGCATACTCACAAAGGCGGTTTTCCAATCTTGTGGGTTGTATTAAGTTATTTCAGAACACAAACGCGACTTGCATTTTTATTACATTCACTGGGTCATTTCGCTATTACTGAGTTTTATTAATATTTTTAATTAATTTAATTTAATTAATTTGAAAATACAAAAAAGGTCTATAGAGGCAAATCCAAATTGAGAAACATTTGCAAACATTTAACATTCGGTCTACACTGGGAGTAGTGAATTTTTCTTTTAATTCTCCTAGGTCTGTATAAGTAGGTACTTATTTTGCCGCTTAGGGACCTTTCATTTTTTTTTACTTGAGGGGNNNGGGGGGGGTTGGATTTTATCTTTGTTCTGTTATTTTTTTTTCTCCCTCATTTCCTCTTTCATACTCTACGCGTTGGCTATCTTGTCGATGCCATCTGTGGCAGGCTCCGATTTAATCCTTTTTATTTTTCATAGTAAATAATGTTTATATTCAAATATATTTATTATAACAAGGATTTATATAGTATACTATGTAAATCCTTGATAATGATGATTTCTGTTTTACATGTCTAACATTCTATTAATCCATTTATTTAATTAGAGTTATTGCCCTTTGTACAAAAAATTATCTAGTATCAAGAGGCTTGTCAGTTATTTGTGAGAGAGGGTTCAGCAAGTACAGGGGCGGATCCA
>MJUT01045820.1:164811-192914 GCA_002080005.1 Gigantidas platifrons | reverse complement strand
AGAGAGAGAGAGAGAGAGAGAGAGAGAGAGAGAGATTTAATGACGGCGTGGGTTCGTGCCCGGGTTTGTAAATTACAAAAAAGGGTGCAATCGACACGCAACCGCAAGTGGGTAAGCTTACCAATTGCTTGCCCGTGGTCGGTGGTTCTCTCCAGGTACTCCGGCTTCTTCCACCACTAAAGCTGGTCGCCATGATATAGCTGATATATTGCTGGAAGTGGCGTTAAAACACCAAAAATCAAATCAAAATCATATAATATTAGTTAATAATTACAGTCAAGCAAAAACAAGAACAATTTAACATACATACATTATAAACATATAACATCATATATTGAATTATTTCAACAAGTAAAAAGATGACTCTCTGACCAGCGATAATGGGAAACGACCTAGCTTTGCGTTTGAGGCTATATTACTTGCGATTTTAATAAGTCACTAAATGATTTTAGTATGATTTTTTTGCATGTGAGGTTTTATGATCAAAAGATAACTTGTCACACGTTTTATTATCATATTAATAATGTGTGAATTTTGAAATACCGGTTACAATCTTGACAATGCTTCCTACTAGTCAAACCAGTTTCATGAATATGTAGACAGTAATTACAAGGGTTGTTGCACTTGTGCTTTTCTTTCTTATCATATCCTTTTTAACACTGAAGACAGAAGTACGTTTTGTTCAAAAATCCGGACATTGTGGTTACCACGTCATAATGCTCGTTGCGTAAGTAAAAGGAAAATCTTGTTGCCAGCGTCCGGACCTTCATAAATAATGGAGTTGAAATCATCCTTTGAAATCACATGGATATTGCATTCTTTCATGATGGCTTGAAAGCGTTTTATTTCTTCTACTCCACATTTCGCTAAGGGCACACCGATCTCTTAATTAAGAGATAATGCAAAATATTTTTGGATTTTTCTCACTCGTCTGATGCTACTCCACTTTTTATAACCATCACTACGAGCCTTCGCAGTACCCAATGATCTCGCGCAACAATGGTCATCATTATTTTGGATTCTTATTAAGCTTCTTGTTTTCTTTTATAATGTCTTTCCAAATCAAAAAAAAATACCAGGTCGTCGAACCCCTCCATCGGCTAAAATTACATGCACCAATTCAATCTCAAGTGTTTCGTCTAAAGCAAATTCTTCGTAGGACTGTAATACTCTCTCGATTTCACTGGGTAGTCGTTCAGCTGTAAGATATTTTGACTTGACAAATGGAAGAGCTATTGGAAAATCTAGCTCTAGACACTGAACTAATATGCAAACGAGATCATTTGGTTTCATGAATTCTGTAATATTACTCATTATAGATTGGAAAAGCACTTTAAGTATCTTGACAATATCTGGTAGGTCTCTCACATGTAGCAGTTGTATTAAATTTTGGAATGCGTTGTTCTTTGGTTACTCTGAGGGTATAATAATTCTCAGGATTACTCTCTGCTATAAGTCTTTTCTTATGCATAGGTTTTTGTCACTGTTTGCAGATCTTCTTGCTCCGCCTCCATATTGATTGTGGTGTTATCTTTTCTTCCAAGCAATTTTCCACAATCATTACAATTGAAAAGAGAACCATCTTGATGTTTCAATTCGTGTCTAGTTAGATTGTCCTTTCTGGTAAAGGTTTTCTGACATACATTACAAGTGAAAATGTCATGGTGGTTCAGAAGTCGTTGATGTTGATGTAAAAGAGACTGCTTGAAGTACTCAGCTCCGCATTGTTGACACGAACAGGTCTTGCCTCTTTGGTAGTCCATCTTAAAATGAACCTGTAACACAAAATCACACAATTAATATCATATATTTACAAGTCATAAAGATACATATCTTGGCATTTTTTTCATTTATCATCTGAACGTCTAACTATACGGATGGATTCTAAGACTTGTCCAAAATGTTTTGTAAAATATTCAAGGAAAAATGTCATGTTGAGACAATAGAAACAAACATGGAATCACCCATCCATATCCGCAAAGTACTCATGGGTATCCGCCGCCGCCGTCGCAGGAGAAACTATTAACCGCCGCCGCCGCCACAGGAGGGGAATATACCACCACGCGACCGCCGCAAGAGGATAATATACCAAAACCGCCGCAGGAGGTGAATATACCGCCGCCGCGCAGAAGGGTGTAGATACCGAACAGTCGCCATATACTATCAAGAGGGAATAAGCTTTTCTTTTACGGCATCCGTTCACAGAGATCCTGCGAGGTCCGTCATCTTGTGATAAGACCTAGCTTGTCAAAAATATATTACAAAACGTCAAGAATGTATGTGAACCCGTTCCCGAGAGGATAATATGGTTGTATAAAGGATGGCAACCAATGTATGACGAAATAAAAAAAACTGTATTGCCTAAAGATGAGTTTGAACAAGGAATACCTCATGATTTAGAAAAAGATTCATATATCGATCCTTCATTTAGAAATAGGTTAGCGTTAGACGATTTAATTTCGACAGCGGCAAAGATATTCTGATAACCGGTCACTTTACAGAAGGAAGTCACCACAGAAATTTATCAGTCGTGGTTTTAAATCAGAATCTGTATATCAGTAAGGATCCCACACAACGACGAAATTGTCACTATCTATTTTTGTTCAAAAATCCTGTGCATAAGCAACGCATAATGACCTTAGCCAAATAGATCTATCCATGAAAAACACAATGTTTTTTTAGAAAAAATGGAACAGGCAACTAGAAAGCCTTTTAAGTTTGTACTGAACGATCTCAAAACGGCAACTCCTGAGCATTTAAGACTTGGTCATAGTATCCTAAATAAATGTGGAAATAACAATAACAATATAATACCCCTTACCAGTGGAAAAATATAAATGATAAAATAATCAAGGAGATCATTTTGAAGAATAAATTCCAAGTGATCAGGCGTGTCAAGAGGAACTTGCCAGTATGATTTCTTGTGACGATTGTGGAATATTATTTGAAAATTTACACGATTTGCAAAGACATATCAAAACATGGTGTCCACAACAAAATCAACTAAAAAGAAAACGACCGGAAGCTCTTAGTGAAGAAATCGGACTAAATAAAAAACCAAAGTTAGAACAGCCACCCATTACAATGAGCACTTCGGAAGAATGCTCTCGCCATGATGAAGATGAAGTTTTTAGAACCTTTGTGGAAATGGCCCGAGGAGGTAATGGCAAAGAACGGCAATCAAAAATTGAAAAATACATGAAGACGGGGTTAACTGAAGAGGAAGCCATGGATAAAGCTGAAGACAAATTACGAGCCGATGACTGGAAAATATTCATGAATAAATATGCTACTTTAATAGGTTATATAATGAAGTTGCAATGTGGAAAAATACACACCAAAATTATGCACACTGTAAGAAAGCAGTGCGCGAACCCACGCCGTATTGGTGATAGGCTGGTATGAGTTGTTATGCAATCCATTGTGTCTCCCATTCTAATCGGGAACAATGGCGTCCTCTATGAGTTCCGCGTCTACGCTGGTGCTGCTTGTATTACAGTTGATCTACATGAATCAGATAACAGAAATGCTTTATTAGGACGTTACTAGTTAACACCGAATTGTACTTAATTAGTACTCAAGAGCACGCAATTTAATGATATATTAACCTATTAATGTCGCAATACAGATTGATTTCCGGAGAAATGTGCAATGACTTAAAAGACAACCGTATTAGTGTAAATAACTATTGAACTCTGACTATATGTTTATGTTAAGAGCATTGATATAATGAATGATTAAAGCATATATGTTAAATATATTTGACATTGTTGCTATTTGTTATTTGAAAATAATGCATGTTGAAACAAATATAGTTTAATATGATAGCATACAAATTTTACATTAATGTAGATTAAGACAAGTTTTGTGTCTTGTGTACCCAATGTTGCCAGGTAATCATTCTTGATTGCCCTTTTTATTTTCTGCAATGTTTATTCACTTGCAATAATTACAGTGTGTTGAAGTTTTTTCGAAGATATGAATAACCTATTTGTATTCCAAACTAAATATGCTAAGCACAATTTAGTGCTAAAAATATTGACGCGAACCGGTATGCATTAGTTTAAAACAGCCCTTAACCCTCAGATAATTAATTTAAAAAAAACAAGCATGGCTTTAATCGAATTAAATTATTCATTATAAGAAATGCATTACACACTCATTAAAATACTCTTAAATGAAATGGCCAGTTCACTATACTGTATTCAATTCTCAAGAAGTAAATAACAAAATCAAATTAATGGGGTTAATGGCTGTTTCCATAGAACACATAATGTGTGATTTTTGACTTTTTCAACGTCATTAGAAAGCAAAGGCATATGTTTTATTGTGATATTCTTGTTTAATTATGACATATACTCTTTCACACGAGCCATAATCCCCTGTAGTAGTACAGGACCCCCATATAGCCCAAAATTCCCATGTTAAATTCACCATAGGGAGGAGAAAAATTATGCAAGTTGGCTTTAATTAATGCAGTGTGTTGTGGTTTATGCGGATTAGTGTTGATGCATTATTTACTCCAGTCATTTGTGTAGTGAAATTATTTGCTTGGTGACATATGTGCATCGATAATTACATGTAAGTAAAAAAAAACCACCTGGTTAAACAATATCCCTTTGTAGAATTAAAGAGTCATGGGTAAATAATCTCCATATTTACATATTTTAAGATAACAAATACCATTGCCGTCAAGATTTAAATGGTCCGATGTGATTAAACGAAATCGTGTTGAACATTTGTATGGAAGAACACAAAGAAGTTGATGCATATTAGATGCAGGTCTTATTTGTTTTTTGTGAATGGTGTGTTTCTGCTAAATATCACTGTTCATTTTTGTTGTTGTAAAATGTGGAAATGCATATGATAATTGTTTCTCTTTTTGTGGCTAGTAGTATTCGTATGTTAGAATGCAAAACTACATATGGGTATTTGCTGCATATAGTAGCACATGGTATATAATATAGCCTAAATGATGTAATTATATGATGTAATAGTTTGTAGTAGCTTTAAAATCGATTAAAATTTAAACGTGATGGACAGTTCAATAAAGACGATTAGTGTATACAAATGTGGTATGAATGACATTATTAAGGTGTTATGATGACCCCGTTTTAAACTGATAAATATACCCTAAGGCCAACTTAAATTTGTCACTTTTGAATTGAATTGGTGAAAGAATGCTTACTCTATAAGAACAATATATGATACTCAAAGGTTTTTCTTAAAAGGGTTATGCTTAAATCAAACTGTGTTTATTATCTCTTTCTCTCACCGTCTATGGATTAGTGATAGTCTTCAAACTCTTCGCAATATAGACATTGTACACTTGTCCCTTTCGTTATTTACAATACATGTTAATTTTATTAGTTGTACAATAGAGTCGGATTAAAAAGATTGTTAATGCAAAGTGTTGATTAGAATATTTATATATATATAAAAATACATAAACTACATTCTATGTGGTACAGAAAATATGTCATTTTAGATTACTCATTTGACAAAAACTATTTTATAGTCTATAGCTTTGGTCTTTGTGACAATCTTGGTAGTTTGTGAATCCAGAGCGATCCTGTTTTGGTCAACAACAGTTTAATATTCATCTATATTGTGCATCACCATGCTAAGTATAGTGTCTAAATTGATATCCAGACAATTCTTGTGGTTAAAGGTTATGCCTCTGACATAAGCAAAAGTTTGTATTTCTTCTTCATTAGTCTGTCTTTGTATATAAGCGTAATGTGTTTATCCACCAGTAACGAAAGTGTATATGTCGTTATCTGGAATATCATTTGTGAAATCGCCTAGCTAATCACCTAATTCAGGTTCCCATTATCCTTTTGCGACCGTAAATATAATCGAGTCCGTATCTGCATATAAAGTTCTTCTGTCTAAGCTTTCAATGTATCGGTAGAGCTTTACTCTTGCCTGTGCTGTTGTATAATCCGCGATCACTACATTTGTTATTCTAGAAGTGCCAATACAATATTCCTTGTGAACCCAATACATTTGTACTATTTCCTCGTTTACAAATCTAACATATTTGATTTGCTGATTGTAAATGGTCATCATATCAAAGAAAATTGGTACGTCTGATACATAGGTTTTCTGGTGTCAGTTCGTTCTCTGTCCAAATTTCCCCTAGAAACTATTCAACATTAATTTGGCTAATTGTCGCAGTCCCGGGTTCTTCTCTTTGTTGTTGGCATTTAGCCATATCCCTTCTTTATTATAGTAGTCTTGAATATACTTCCTCTTGTTATCATCAGTTCTGCACCATTTCGGCCATCCACTGGCTTCTTCCATTATACTTAAAAACTTATTAATGTAATCTGTTAACATTCCTCCTTACTTTGTAATAGGGTCATATTGTGCAACTTCTTGAAAGTGACATACCTTGTAAATTTGTAATATATGATATCCCTTTTCTACAGCTTTTGTCACTTCGCAGGTGACCCACGTTCCAGTGATCGCATGCTGCTCGTTTGAATGTTTGAAAGCCATCTGTTGCTTGAATTTAGTGCAAGCGTGACACGAACCAAAAATAAGTTTTTCGTTTGACTTGTAAGGTAGAACGGGAATATAAGTTCCTTTTTTGGGAAGAATTTTACACTTAATTAGGCCTTCATAATTTTCTATATTTGTAAATGCACCCGTTATTATCTCCGGGTGTCATAAGGGAACTTTTCTCGTTTTATTTATCAATGGATATAAAGAGGTCACGTCATAATACTTGATTTTGCTTGCTGTGTCGTCATTACTAAACAGTGTAAATGCTTCGGTTCTGCCGCCAAAAAATGCACCTCTTGGCTCCAAGGAGAAAACTATTTCTCATGCCACAATCATAGATTCTAAGTCTTCGTTAACTTTACATTTCTGATCAAATTGACATTCCCATATGCTTTCATATGAAAATCATTTATCTTGGAGGAATAGTATTTAGTTCAAAGTCATATTGAGAAACATTTCGGGCAACCATGCCAAAAACAACCATGGAACCCGTAGGCGACTTTCTACATTTTCGGCAATTCATACATTTTATTCCATTTTCGTCAGACTTTTTATATCCCTCTTCACATTGTCCCATGTCCTCTTGTGTACATTCGAAGTCGAAAAATATAAATGATATTTTCCTTGTCCTACTATCAGACTCCGATTTGTCGGACTGTCTGGTGGATGAATGATGGACTACAAGTTTAATATAGCATTGGTGGCGTTCATCAAAAAAGTCTTTGCAAATGTTAAAGTGTTTTTCTCCACATGTATGAGCTTTTC
The DNA here is from genome assembly GCA_002080005.1 of Gigantidas platifrons. NCBI lineage: Eukaryota > Metazoa > Mollusca > Bivalvia > Mytilida > Modiolidae > Gigantidas > Gigantidas platifrons. The sequence continues at coordinate 185,639 of MJUT01045820.1, read as the reverse complement.
TGTGAATTTCTGTGTTGATGTGTTGTGAGCATGCAATACAACGATAGTGCATTTTACAGGTAGATTTTCCAGACGCTTTTTTTTTCTTATGAAGGGCATAGCAGATGTCATTTTTTTAAATTCCGGTTACAGTCTTGACAATGTTTCCAACTAGTCAAACAATCTTCATGAATATGTAGACAGTAATTACAAGGGTTGCTGCACGTATGCTTTACTTTCTTATCATAACCTTTCTTTACACTGATTACAGAAGTACTTTTTGTTCAAAAATCCAGACATTGTGGTTATCACGTCATAATGTTCGTCGTGTAAGTAAAGGTAAATATTGTAGTTCGTGAATACCGAGCAATCCTGTTTTGGTCAACAACAGTTTAATATCCATCTCTATTGTGCATCACCATGGTAACTATAGTGTCAAAGTTGATATCCAGAGAATTATTGTGGTTAAGAGTCATGCCTCTGACTTTAGCAAAAGTTTATATTCTTTCTTCATTAGGCTTTCTTAGTTGATAAGCGTAATGTTTTTGTCCACCAGTATGAAAATAACTATGTCGTTATCTGGTATGTCATTTGTCAAATCGCCTAGGTAATCACCTAATTCAGGTTCCCATTCTCCTGGTGCGACCATAAATATAATCGAGTCCGTATCTGCATATAACGTTCTTCTGTCTAAGCGTTCATGGTATTGATAGAGCTTTACTCTTGCCTGTGCTGTTGTATAATCCGCGATCACTACATTTGTTATTCCAGAAGTGTCAATAAAACCTTCCTTGTTAACCCAACCAATTTGTGCTATTTCCTCGTTTACAAATCTGACATTTCTGATTTCCTGATTGTCACTGGTCATCATATCAAAGAAAACTGTTACGTCTGATACATAGGTTTTCTGTGGTAAGCTCTTTCTCTGTCCACATTTTCCCCAGAAACTATTCAACATTAATTTGGCTAATTGTCACAGTCACGTGTTCTTCTTTATGCTGATGCATATCTCTTCTCTATTATAGTAGTCTTGAATATAATTCCTCTTGTTATCACCAGTTTGCACCATTTCGGCCTTCCACTGGCTTCTTGCTTCATCTTTAAAAACTTATTAATTTAATATGTAAACATTCCTCCTGAATTTGTATTAGGGTCATATTGCGCTTCTTTTTGAAACAGTCATACCTTGTAAATTTGTATTATTTGATATCCCTTTTCTATAGCCTTTTTCACTTCGTCGGTGACCCACGTTCAAGTGATCGCACGCTCCTCATCTGAATGGATATAAAGAGGTCACGTCATAATACTTGATTTTCCTTCCTCTGTCGGCTTTACTAAACAGTGTAAATGCCTCGGTTCTGCCCCCAAAAAATGCATCTCTTGGCTCCAAGGGGAAATATATTCCCGATGCCACAATCATAGATTTTAAGTCTTCGTTAACTTTACATTTCTGATCAAATTGACATTCCCATATACTTTCATATGAACATCCTTTATCTTGGAGAAATCGCATTTTGTACGAAGTCTTCATATATAAGTCACACATTGTTGTATCTTTAACTGGATTTACAGTGCTTCTTGAGAAACATTTCGATCAACCATGCCAAAAACAGGCATGGAACTCGTAGGCGATTTTCTCACCCGATGTTGTCTCCCTATAACAATCTACCTTAGACGGTCCTATCGCTTTTTCTCCTCCATTAAAAACGTGTTGAATGTTGACGTAATTACTGTTGGAAATATACCTAAGCTAATGCAATGCTTTTATAGACTTCTTTTGTATAGGTCAGTAACAATGCGGTAGGATTATACCGATTCGTTCAAATTCCAAATAAAGTGTCCTGTAGACTAAATTGCATACAGAAGCTATCGTTATACATTTTTCAAAAGGATCGACCCCCTTTGTTTCGTCTCGAGTTGTAATTTCCATAAACATCTTTCTGAATTTCAGACAACATTTCAGCAGTATATCAACGTCAGATTTGTAGCATCTGAGCAGTTCTGTATTAGAATCAAAGAGGTCATCTTTGTGTTGGGAGTACCAATTCATAAAGTCTGTTCTGCCTTCCGGATTCATGGAATTAGGATTGTAAAATTTAATATCAGGGAGGTCATCAAAAACTTTGTTGTGATTTTCCTTTCGATTAAACAAATGAGGACAATATCCGTTGCTTATCTCCTCTTCACAAAGCGTTCTCGGGAGTTCAGACAGTGACATCGGCAGAAAATTGATATAATATTTCATTCGCAGTTTGCATTGAGGTAAATCAATAGACATAAATTTCGACCCTGCAGAAATAACCTGAGGTAAAATGGCGTTTTGACTTAGGTACTCTAAATAGGATAGTTATCGTATGCTTTAAAATTGTGACATATCGCCGTACACCCTCTGTTTACTTCAAAGTAAATCCACCGACAGAAATCATCTGTCGTACTTGGGTTTGTAAATATTCTTTCGTTTTCACCACCGAAATCACAAACCATTGTGTTGGTTGTATCTTTTTCCAGACAAAGTTCACATATTTTGTGGGCAACACATACATTTGGCCTGTGTTCGTATACTCCGCAATTAAATTTTCGACAATTTATACATTTTATTCCATTTTCGTCAGACTTTTTATATCTCTCTTCACATTGTACCATATCCTCTTGTGTACAAGTCGAAAACTATTTTTCTCCACATGTATGAGGTTTTCTGTGAATTTCTTTGTTGATGTGTTGTGAGCGTGCAATACAACAATATAGCATTTTAAAGATAGATTTTCCTGACGCTTTTTTTTCTTATGAAGGGAACAGCAGATGTCATTTTTGAAATACCGGTTACAGTCTTGACAATGTGTCCAACTAGTCAAACCATCTTCATGAATATGTAGACATCAATTACAATGGTTGCTGCACGTTTCTTTCTAATCATATACTTTTTTTACACTGAAGACAGAAGTACATTTTGTTGAAAAATCCAGACATTGTGGTTATCACGTCATAATGCTCATCGTGTAAGTAAAGGTAAATATTGATGCCAGCGTCCGAACCTTCATAAACAATGGAGTTGAAAAGATCCTTTAGATCCTACGGATAGGGATCAATATAAGTTATTGTAACTTGTTTCTCAATCCTATTTATTATTTCTTATTATGTAATGTATATATGTTGGATATTGTAATGTTATGTTGAATTAATTAATAAAATATGTTAAACTAAAAGATCCTTTGGAATCAAATGGATCTGGTATTTTTTCATGACTGTTTGAAAGCGTTTTATTTCTTTATTTCGCGCAACACATATCATCATTATTTTGGATTCTTATTAAGCTTCTTTTTTCTGTTATATGTCTTTCCAAATCAACAAAAGTCCCAGATCATCCAAGCCCTCCATCGGGTAAACTTACATGCACCAATTCAATCTCAAGTGTTTCGTCTAAAACAAATTATTGGTAGGACTGTAATACTCTCTCGCTTTCAGTGATTAGTCATTCAGCTGTAAGATATTGTGACTTGACAAATGGAAGGGCTATGGGAAAATCCAGCTCTGGACACTGAACTGATATGCAAGCGAGATCATTTGGTTGCATGAATTCTGTAATATTACTCATTATAGATTGGAAAAGAATTTTAAATGTCTTGACAATGTCTGGTATGTCTCTCACATCTAGGTTTTTGACATCGACTTTGTAATGCAAAGCAGTTGTATTAAATTTTGGAATGCGTTGTTCTTTGGTTACTCTGAGGATATAATAATTCTCAGCATTACTCTCTGCTCTAAGTCTTTTCTTATGCATAGGTTCTTCGTTTTCGTCACTGCTTGCAGGTCTTTTTGCTCTACCACCATATTGATTGTGGTGTTGTTCCACGTGTCTTTGTAAATTATCTTTTCTTCCAAACAATTTTCCACAATCATGACATTTGAAAAGAGAACCATCTTGATGTTTCAATTCGTGTCTAGTTAGATTGTCCTTTCTGTTAAAGGTTTTCTGACATACATTACAGTTGAAAATGCCACGATGGTTCAGAAGTCGATGATGTTGATATAAAAGAGACTGCTTGAAGTACTCGGCTCCGCATTGTTGACACGAACAGGTTTTGTCTCTTTGGTAGTCCATCTTAAAATGAACCTGTAACAAAAAAACAGACGATTAATATCATATATTTACACGTCATGAAGATATATATCTTGGGCTTTTTTGCATTTATCATCTGAACGTCAAACTATACGGATGGATAATAAAACTTGTCCAAAATGTCTTGTAAAATTTTCTAGAAGAGATCTCATGTTGAGACATAATAGAAACAAACATGGAATCACCAATCCATATCCGCAGAACACTCATGTGTATTCGCCGCCGCCGCCGCAGGAGGGAATATTATTCCGCCGCCACCGCGCAGGAGGGGAATATACCACCGCCTCCGCAGAAGGGTGTAGATACCTAACAGTCACCATATAATATCAAGAGAGAAGACGCTTTTGTTTTACGGCATCCGTTCACAACGATCCTGCGTGGTCCGTCATCTTGTGACAAGACGTAGCTTGTCAAAAATATATTACAAAACGTCAAGAATGTATGTGAACCCGTTCCCGAGAGGATAATATGTTTGTATAAAAGATGGCAACCAATGTAATACGAATAAGTTTGAGTTTGAACAAGGAGTACCACTTGATTTAGAAAAATATTCATATATCGATCCTTCATTTAGAAATATGATAGCGTTAGACGATTTAATTTCGACAGCGCAAAGGATCCCCGGATAACTGATTGTTTACAGAAGGAAGTCAACACAGAAATTTATCAGTCGTGGTTTTCAATGAGAATTTGTATTTCAGTAAAGATCCCACATAACGAAGAAATTGTCACTGTCTATTTTTGATGAAAAATCCTGTGGATAAGCAAAGCTTAATGACCTTAGCCAAACAGATCTATCTATGAAAAACACAATATTTTTTTAGAAGAATTTTTAAGTTTGTACTGATCGATCTCAAAACTCCTGAGCATTTAAGACTACGTCATGATATTCTAAATAAATGTGTAATTAACAATAACAATATAATACCCCTTACCGGTGAAAAATATATAAATGATAACATAATCAACGGAGCAGCATTTCTTGTGACGATTGTGGAATATTAAGTGAAAATTTAAACGATTTGCAAAGACATATCAAAACATGGCGTCCAGAGCAAAATCAACTAAAAAGAAAACAACCTGAAGCTCTCGGTGAAGAAATCGAACCAAATAAAAAACCAAAGTTAGAACAACCACCCACTACAATGAGCACTTCCGAGGAAAGCTCTCGCCATGAAGAAGATGAAATTTGTAATACTTTTGTGGAATTGGCCCGAGGAGGTAATGGCAAAGAACGGCAATCAAAAATTGAAAAATACACGAAGACGGGATTAACTGAAGGGGAAGCCATGGATAAAGCTGAAGACAAATTACTACCCGATGACTGGAACATATTCATGAATACATATGATAATTTAATAGGTTATATAATGAAGTTGCAATATGGAAAAATAAACACCAAAAGTATGCACACTGTAAGATTATACAAACCAAGTAGGATATGATGAACAGACATCTCTACGCATGGCTTTGAAAAAATATCGACATCAACTGGAAGAGCATCTAGAACATTACCATCACCCTGATTCTGATAGTGAAAGCGATGAAGAGGATGATGATGATGACGATGAAAGCAATGCCGATAATTTAGAAGAAAAGTAATGATTAAAATAGCAGTTTTTACATTTCTGGAAGTTATTTCAGTTAAAACTGTTGCCGTGTTAACATGCCTTGGGAAGATTATCTTAAAAAAATACAGTATGACCCGTCCAGTCCTGCTAGCTTTTTGGGGCCCGATAAATTGTATGGCTTCAACGACAAGAACGTTACAGTATGCAACGACCATTAAGAACACCAAGTAATAGGACCCACATTGTTGTAGCAGGAATTGACGATCAATGGTCGGCTGACATTATGAATATGGTTAAATTTTCAAAGTACAATGATGTATTCGCATATTTCTTGGTAGTCATAGATGTATTCTCCAAAAGATTATGGCTACGAAAGTTAAAAGACAAATAAGGAGATTCGATAGCTCGCGCGTTTGAGGATATCCTCAAAGATGGCCGCCGACCGAACAGAATTCGTACGGACATGGGACATGAGTTTAAACCCATATTGGTGCAGAGAGCATTCCATCGTGAAGGAGTTCAACATTGTTACGCTCTAGATCAAAAATTGGCGATAGTGTGAGTCGTCCACACCTGAGAAATATATTTCCTCTGCAATACGACGAAAACCCGACTGGAGAAATATTCACTGTTGCACAACCATTTTGGAGACAAAGTGTACCGGTATACAGAATCAAGGATTATAATTGAGAGGATATTTAAAGGACATTTTATCAATCTGACTTACAGAAAATTACAGTGATACAGATTTATGGAAAGCATAGAATGTGCTCAGAACAAAAGGAAAAGGACGAACTAAGGACGAACTAAACAGTACTTCGCTAAATGGCTACATTGGCCTTCAAACTTTAATTATTGGGTGAAAGCTATTGATGTACATGATATATAGATGTGTAAAGCATATATTCATAATATTATTTGTTATTTTTAAAGCCTCATTCAGTATTAGCCCCTGTTTACACTTACCCTGAGAGATTTAGATTTCTTCAAATGTCTTATTCAGATCTTCAGATCGGCATACATACAACAACAATGATATAACCACTAAGACTCAATTTTCACGATAGAGGATTGTAATGCCAGATTTAAGAAAGTCTATTCGAATTCCCATTCACAGTACATTATATATACCCCAAACTAGACTATTCATACAACTTTACATATTTTTTCGTTTCAAATCAGCAGCAAATATAAATTCAGTATTCATATAAAGCCTAAAATACATAAACATATAGTTTATCATGTTTGTAGTAAGTAATTATCGTTTTAACATTCAATTCTCCAACACTAACTTAAGCTTTTTTTAAATATTCCATACAAGATAAGATTCTTTCTTAATCGTTAGTAATCGCAATGTCACATCGGGATTGTTTTATATTTAATAATTCAAAGATAATATTGAAATTAAACTTTAAATAATGTACTTACCTTTATATTCTGTTTTTAATTCACTAGTAAATAGCGTTTAATTCACTAGTAAATAGCTCCTAATTACAAAGACTTTTTTTTTCAAATTGAACAATTCAGTTGATATAGGTGTGGAAAATGATGTCTCTCCGACAGCTATGTACAATTTTAAACCTGGCGCGCATATCTTAATCAACTTACCCGTGCCGTTACAATATGTCACTAATCTATCAAAAGAATGTGGCCCCTGAGCGATACACAGATATACGTCAATTAAACTAAGCTCTTACTTATCCTCTTGATCTATTTTATGGAAATGTTACAACTATTTAGAAATCATCGGTAGCCCAACACTGTGGGAATTCTATTTTTCAATCAGGAACAACAACGGATTAATACAAACGATGTTCAATATATCTGTGCACATATATTTATAAAGTCTGGCTTGAACCGGTCAACTGTTCAAAAGTAACACAATTAAATTTACCTCGAGAACTGATCTGATTTAAATAGAAAATTAACTTGATCAGTTTAATACGAGGTCATCATAACATCTTAAGAATGTGATTCGAATCGTCTCTATTCAACTGACCATAAAGTCAAAAGGTAAACTATATTTAGGTTTACAAATTTCAAAATCATACACAAGTGTTTACAAATGTCACATTAATTTAAAAGTAAAACATAAAACTGCCATCATTAACAGAAACTTCAATCCACTTATGTAACTGCTGAAAACGTTCATACCAAGGATAGCCCATGCAAGACATTCAGATTATTCCAACTTTACAAGTATCAGCTTAAAATTCAAGTGGATATTAAAAGATCGACATGAGCATGTATAGGGATTACTTAATTTTAAAATAAGAACATTATCTATGAATATATATATATATATATATATATATAATTGCCATTATTAAGATATGACACGTCGTTCCCGTTCTTCACCCTTTAAATTTTAATAGATTTTAAACTTACTACAAAATATTACATCATATAATGAATCACATCATTTAAGCGATATCATGTAGAATGTGCTACAATATGCAACAAATACCCATATGTAGCTCTGCATTCTAACAAACGAATACTACTAGCCATACAAAGAGAAACAATTATCATATGCATTTCAAAAATTTATAACAACAAAAATGAACAATTACTCATATAATTACATCATTTAAGCGATATCATATAGAATGTGCTACAATATCAGTATGCAGCAAATGACCATATGTAGTTTTGTACTCTTTCACAACAACAAAAATGAACAGTGATAATTAACAGAAACGCACCCTTTGCATACAATAATTAAGACCTGCATCTAATATGCATCACAAACGTTGTGTTCTTCCATACAACTGTTCAACATGATTCCGTGTAATCACATCGGACCATTTAAATATTGACGGCAATGGTATTTGTTATCTTAAAATATTTAAATACGGAGATTATTTGCATATGACTCTTTAATTCTACAAAGGGATATTGTTTAACCAGGTGTTATATGTTTACTTACATGTAATAACCGATGCACATATGTCACTCAAACTACAACACACTGCATTAATTAAAACCAACAGCACACATTGCATAAAACAACGAAATAATTAACATTAATTAAGCGAACTATATTCAACGTTTTTATTACCTTTCTTAGAAAGACATACTTTGTTGACCGTTAGGGAATATCTGCTACAAATGACTACGAATGTGTCCGGTTGTTGTAAGGAATATCCGGTCCATTCTTTATTCATGACTTATCACACAAGCGCCAGCAAGAGGGATAAAGAAGGTTAGCTTTGCTAGCGAGTGAAAATAGGCTTGATGTCTACCGACAACCTAGGTATATTGTTTTTATAGTGTAATGTCAAAAACATCTGAAAGAGCAGATACAATGTCGTTCTAATCGGTTCATTTTGGGTGATAAATGATGTTTAACGCCACTTTCAGCAATATTTCAGTTGCATCATGGCAACCAGTCTTAGTTGTGGAAAAAGCCTGAGTACATGGAGGAAATCACCGACCATGGGCAAGCAACTGGTAAGCGTTATTGCATGCGTCGGCGAGTCGAGTGTACCTTTTGTAATTACCAAAGCAGCGCGCGAACCCACGCCGTATTGGTGATAGGCTGGTATGAGTTGTGAGGCAATCCATTGTGCCACCCATTATAATCGGGAACAGTGGCGTCCTCTATGAGGTCCGCGTCTACGCTGTTGCTGCTTGTATTACAGTTGATCTTCATGAATCAGATAACATAAATCCTTTATTAGGACGGTTACTAGCTAATACCGAATTGTACTTAATTAGTACTCAAGAGCACACAATTTAATGATAAATTAACCAATAAATGTCGTAATACAGATTGATTTACGGAGAAATGTGCAATGACTTAAAAGACAACCGTATTAGTGTAAATAACTATTGAACTCTGACTATATGTTTATGCTAAGAGCATTGATAGAATGAGTGATTAAAGCATATATGTTAAATATCTTTGACATTGTTTCTATTTGTTATTTGAAAACCATGCATGTTGAAACAAATAAACATTTATATGATACCATACATTTATTTACACTAATGTAGATTAAGAAAAGTGTTCTGTCTTGTGCACCCAATGTTTCTAATTTATCATTATTGATTACCATTTTGATTTTCTGCAATGTTTATTCACTTTTGATAATTACATTGTGTTGAAGTTTTTTCGATGATCTGAATAACCTATTTGTATTTCAAACTAAATATGCTAATTTAGTGCTAACAATTATTGACGCGAAACGGTACGCATTAGTTTAAAACAGCCCTTAACCCTCAGATAATTAATTAAAAAAAAACAAGCATGGCTTTAATCGAAATTAAATTATTCATTATAAGAAATGCATTACACAATGATTAAAATACTCTAAAGTGAAATGGCCAGTTCACTACACTGTATTCAATTCTCTAGAAGTAAATAACAAAATCAAATTAATAGGGTTAATGGCTGTTTGCATAGAACACATAATATGTGATTTTTGACTTTTTCAACGTCATTAGAAAGCTAAAGCATATGTTTAGAACACATAATGTGTGATGCACTGCTCGCTCTGTTGATTTTTAACTTTTTCAACGTCATGGAATATACTCTTTCACACGAGCCATAATGCCATGTAGTAGTACATGACCCCCATATAGCCCAAAATCCCCATGTTAAATTTCCCGTAGGGAAAAAGAAAATTATGCAATTAGTGCAGTTGGCTTTAATTAATGCAATGTCTTGTGGTTTATGCGAATTATTTTCGATGCATTATTTACTTCAGTCATTTGTGCAGCGAAATTATTTGTTGGGTGACATATGTGCATCGGTTATTACATCTAAGTACAAAAATAACACCTGGTTAAACAATATCCCCTTGTAGAATTAAAGAGTCATGAGTAAATAGTCTCCATATCTACATATTTTACGATAACAAATACCATTGCCGTGAAGATTTAAATGGTCCCATGTGATTAAGCGAAATCGTCTAGAACAGTTGTATGGAAGAACACAAAGAAGTTGATGCATATTAGATGTAGGTCTTAATTGTTGTTTGTAAAGGGTGTGTTTCTGTCAATTATCACTATTCATTTTTGTTGTTGTAGAATGTGGAAATACATATGATAATTGTTTCTCTTTTTGTGGCTGGTAGTATTCGTTTGTTAGAATGCAAAACTACATATGGGTATTTACTGCATATTGTAGCATATGGTATATAATATAGCCTAAATGATGTAATTATATGATGTAATAGTTTGTAGTAGCTTTAAAATCGATTAAAATTTAAAAGGTGATGGTCAGTTGAATAAAAACGATTTGTGTATTTCCCAAGTGGTATGAATCACATTCTTAAGATGTTATGATGACCCCTTTTAAACTGATAAAGGTACCCCAAGCCCAACATAGATTTGTCACTTTTGAATTGAATTGGTGAAAGAATGCTTACTCTATAAGAACAATATATGATACTCAAAGGTTTTTTTAACAGGGCATTGCTTAAATCAAACTGCGTTTATTATCGCTTTCTCTCACTGTCTATGGATTAGTGATAGTCTTCAAAACTCTTCGCAATACATACATTGCACACTTGTCCCTTCGGTATCCTACTTTCGTTATTTACAATAAATTTTAATTTGATCAGTTGTAATGAGTGTACAATAGTGTCGGAATAAAAAGATTGTTAATGCAAAGTGTTGATTATAATATTTATATAACAATACAGAAACTACATTCTATATGGTACAGAAAATAAGTCATTTTGGATTACTCGTTTGTCAAAAACTATTTTATAGTCTTTCGCTTCGGTCTTTGTGATGATTTGTGTAGCTTGTGAATCCCGATCGATCCTGTTTTGGTCAACAACAGTTAAATATCCATCTATATTGTGCATCACCATGCTAAGTATAGTGTCAAAGTTGATATCCAGAGAATTATTGTGGTTAATGGTTATACCTCTAACATTAGCAAAAGTTTGTATTCCTTCTTCGTTAGTCTTTCTTAGTTTATAAGCGTAATGTGTTTGTCCACCAGTAACGAAAGTGTATATGTCGTTATCTGGAATATCATTTGTCAAATCGGCTAGCTAATCACCTAATTCAGGTTCCCATTCTCCTGGTGCGACCGTAAATATAATCGAGACCGTATCTGCATATAAGGTTCTTCTGTTTAAGCGTTCAAAGTATCGGTACAGCTTTACTCCTGCCGTGCTGTTGTAAAAGCCGCAATCACAACATTTCTTATTCCAGAAGTGTCAATAACATATTTCTTGTGAACCCAATCCATTTGTACTATTCTTCGCTTACAAATCTAGCAGTTTTGATTTCCTGATTGTTAATGGTATTCATATCAAAGAAAACTGTTACGTCTGATACAAAGGTTTTCTGGGGTAAGTTCGTTCTCTCTCCAAATTTCCCCCAGAAACTATTCAACATTAATTTGACTAATTGTTGCAGTCCCGGGTTCTCCTCTTTGTTGTATATACGATATCCCTTTTCTATAGATTTTGTCACTTCGTCGGTGACCCACCTTCCAGTGATCGCACACTCCTCAGTTGAATGTTTGCAAGCCATATGTTGCTTGAATTCAGTGCAAGCGTGACGCAAAGCAAAAATAAGTTTTCCGTTTGACTTTTTTGGGGGAGGATTTTACACTTAATTAGACCTTCATAATTTTCTAAATCTGTAAATGCATCCGTTATTATCTCAGATTGACCTAAGTGGACTTTTCCCGTTTTATTTATAAATGGATAAAGAAGTCACGTCATAATGTTTGATTTTCCTTTCTCTGTCGGCTTTACTAAACAGTGTAAATGTCTCGGTTCTGTCCCAACAAAAATGCATCTCTTGGCTCCAAGGTTAAAAATAATTCCGATGCCACAATCATAGATTTTAAATCTTCGTTAACTTTACATTTATGATCAAACTGACATTCCCATATGCTTTCATATGAAAATCCTTTATCTTCGAGAAATCGCATTTTGTACGAAGTCTTCATATGTAAGTCACCCGTTGTTGTATCATTAACTGGATTTACAGTGCTTCTTGAGAAACATTTCGATAAACCATGCCAAAAACAACCATGGAACTGGTAGGCGGGTTTCTCACCCGATGTTGTCTCCCTATTGCAATCTACCTTAGACGGTCCTATCTGTTTTTCTCCTCCATTAAAAGCGTGTTGGATGTTGACTCAATTACGGTTGAAAATATACTAATACCTAAGCCAATGCAATGCTTTTATAGACTTCTTTTATCCAGGTCAATAACAATGCGGTGGGATTATACCTATTCGTTCAGATTCCAAATAAAGTGTCCTGTAGACTAAATTGCATACAAAAGCTATCGTTATACATTTTTCAAAAGGATCGATCCCTTTTGTTTCGTCTCGATGTGTAATTTCCATCAACATCTTTCTGAATTTCAGACAACATTTCAGCAGTATATCAACATCAGACTTGTAGCATCTAAGCAGTTCTTTATTAAAATCAAAGAGGTCATCTTTGTGTTGGGTGTACCAATTCATAAAGTTTGTTCTCCGTTCGGATTCATGTAATCAGGATTGCAAAAAATAATATTAAGGAGGTTATCAAACAAAGCGTTCTCGGGATTTCAGACAGTGACATCGGTAAAAAATTGAAATAATATTTCATTCGTTTGCATTGATGTACATGAATAGATATGAATTTCGACCCTGTCGAAATAACCTCAGGTAAAATAGCGTTTTGATGTAGGTACTCTAAATAGGATAGCTATCGTATGCCTTAAGATTGTGACATATCGCCGTACAATCTGTGTTTACTTCAGAGAAAATCCACCGACAGAAGTCATCTGTCGTACTTGGGTTTGTAAATATTCTTTCGTTTTCACAACAGAAATCACAAAATCTTGTGTCTGTTATATCTTTGTCCAGACAAAGTTCACATACTTCGTGGGCAACGCATCAATTGGGCATGTGTTCGTATACTCCACAATTACATTTTCGACAATTTATACATTTTATTCCATTTTCGTCAGTCCATTCTTGTGTACATTCGAAGTCGAACAATATAAATGACATTTTCCTTTTCATACTATCTGACTCCGATTTTACAGTATTTTTCTCCACATCTATGAGGTTTTCTGTGCATTTCTTTGTTGATGTGTTGTGAGCATGCAATACAACCATAGTGGATTTTACAGGTATATTTTCCTGACGCCTGTTGTTTCTTACGAAGGGCATAGCATATTTTTGAAATACCGGTTACAATTTTTACAATGTTTCCTACTAGTCATAACATTTTCATGAATATGTAGACAGCAATTACAAGTGTTTTTGCACTTGTGCTTTTCTTTCTTATCATATCATTTTTTACACCGAAGACAGAAGTACTTTTTGTTCAAAAACCCCGACATTGTGGTTATCAGGTCATAATGTTCGTTGTGTAAGTAAAGGTAAATCTTGTTACCAGCGTTCGAACCTTCATAAATAAAGGAGTTGATATGATCCTTTGAAATCACATGAATCCTGTATTCTTTCATGACTGCTTGAAAGAGTTTTATTTCTTCTACTCCACATTTAGCTAAGGGAACACCGGCCTCTTGATGTAGAGATAATGCAAAATATATTTGGATTTTTCTCCCTAGTCTGATGCTACTTCGCGTGTTATGACCATCACTACGACCCTTCGCTGTAACCAATGCCCTCGCGCAACACTTGTCATCATTATTTTGGATTCTTATTTAACTGTTTTTTTTTTCTTTTATAATGTCTTTCCAAATCAACAAAATTACCAGATCGTCCAACATCCCCATCGGGTAAACTTTCATGCACCAATTCAATCTTACATGTTTCGTCTAAAGCAAATTCTTCGTAGGACTGTAATACTCTCTCGATTTCATTGAGGAGTCGTTCAGCTGTAAGATATTGTGACTTGACAAATGGAAGAGCTATGGGAAAATCTAGCTCTGGACACTGAACCGATATGCAAACGAGATCATTTGGTTGCATGCATTCTGTAATATTACTCATTATAGATTGGAAAAGCACTTTAAACGTCTTGATAATGTCTAGTAGGTCTCTCACATCTAGGTTTTTGACATCGACTTTGTAATGCAAAGCAGTTGTATTAAATTTTGGAATGTGTTGTTCTTTGGTTACTCTGAGGGTATAATAATTATCAGGATTACTCTCTGCTCTAAGTCTTTTCTTATGCATATGTTCTTCGTTTTCGTCACTGCATGAACGTCTTTTTGCTCCACCTCCATATTGATTGTGGTGTTGTTCCACGTGTCTTTGTATATTATCTTTTCTTCCAAACAATTTTCCACAAGCATTACAATTGAAAAGAGAACCATCTTGATGTTTCAATTCGTGTCTAGTTAGATTGTCCTTTCTGTAAAAGGTTTTCTGACATTCATTAAAGGTGAAAAAGACATGATGGTTCAGAAGTCGTTGATGTTGATGTAAAAGAGACGGTTTGAAGTACTCAGCTCCGCATTGTTGACACGAACAGGTCTTACCTCTTTGGTAGTCCATCTTACAATGAACCTGTAACAAAAAAATTAGAAGATTAATATAATAAAATCACACGTCATAAAGATACATATCTTGGCATTTTTTTCATTTATCGTCTGAATGTCAAACTATATGGATGAATTCTAAGAATTGTCCAACATCACTGATAATATTTTCAAGAAGAGATGTCATGTTGAGACCTAATAGAAACAACCATGGAATCACATATCCATATCCGCAGAGCACTGATGTGTATCGGCCACCGCCGCCGCAGGAGGGAAATATTATACCACCGCCGCCGCCGCAGGAGGGAAATATACCACCTCCGCCGCAGGAGGGTGTAGATACCGAACAGTCGCCATATAATATCAAGAGGGAAGAAGCTTTTGTTTTACGGCATCCGTTCACAGCGATCCTGTGTGATCCGTCATCTTATGACAAAACGTAGCTTGTCAAAAATATATTACAAAGGGTCAAGAATGTATGTGAACCCGTTCTCGAGAGGATACTATGGTTGTATAAAAAATGGCAACCAATGTATGACGAAATAGCCGTATTGCCTAAAGTTGAGTTTGAACAAGGAATACCACTTGATTTAGAAAAAGATTCATATATCGATCCTTCATTTATAAATATGATAGTGTTATACGATTTAATTTCGAGAGCGGCAAAGGATCCCCGGAAAAACGATAGCTTTACAGAAGGAAGTCAGCACAGAAATGTATCAGTCGTGGTTTTAAATCAGAATCTGTATTTCAGAAAAGATCCCACACAACGAAGACATTCTCAATATCTGTTGTTCTTCAAAAATCCTGTGGATAAGCAGAGCTTAATGACCTAGACAAACAGATCTAGCCATGAAAAATACACAATTTTTTAGAAAAAAATCGAACAGGCAGCTAGAAAGCGTTTTAATCTTGTACTGATCGATCTCAAAACGGCAACTCCTGTGAATTTAAGACTACGTCATGATATTCTAAATAAATGTGGAATTAGCAATAGCAATATAATACCACTTACCAGTGAAAAAAAATATAAATGATAAAATAATCAACGGAGCAAGATTTCTTGTGACCATTGTGGAATATTATTTGAAAATTTACACGATTTGCAAAGACATATCAAAATATGGTGTCCAGAACAGAATCAAATAAAAAAGAAAACAACCGGAAGCTCTTAGTGAAGAAATCGAACCAAATAAAAAAACAAAGTTAGAACAACAATCCATTACAATGAACACTTCCGAGGAAAGCTCTCGCCATGACGAAGATGAAGTTTTTAGTACCTTTGTGGAAATGGGCCGAGGAGGTAATGGCAACGAACGGCAATCAAACATTGGAAAAATACATGAAGACGAGGTTAACTGAAGAGGAAGCCATGGATAAAACTAAAGACAAATTACGAGCCGATGACTGGAAAATATTCAAGAATAAATATGCTACTTTAATAGGTTATATAATGAAGTTGCAATGTGGAAAAATACACACCAAGATTATGCACACTGTAAGATTTTTCAACCAAGTAGGATATGATGAACCAACCTCTTTACGCATGGCTTTGAAAAAATATCGAGATCAACTGGAAGAGTATCTTGAACATTGTCATTACCCTGATTATGACAGTGAAAGCGATGAAGAGGATTAAGATGATGACGATGAAAGCAATGCCGATAAAGTAATGATTAAAATAACAGTTTTTATATTTCTGGAAGTTATTTCAGTTAGAACTGTTGCCGTGTTAACATGTCTTGGAAAGACTGTCTTAAAAAATATATTATGACCCGACCAGTCCTGCTAGCTTTTCGGGGCACGATAAATTGTATGTTTATGTTAAAAAAGATGGGAAATACAACATTAGCAAATACAAATTAAGAAATGGCTTCAACGACAAGAACGTTACAATATGCAACGACCATTAAGAACACCAAGTAATAAGACCCACATTGTTGTAGCAGGAATTTACGATCAATGGACGGCTGACATTATGGATATGGTTGAATTTTCAAAGTACAATGATGGATCCGCATATGTCTTGGTAGTCATAGATGTATTCTCCATAAAAAATATGGCAACGAAAGTTAAAAGACAAAAAAGGAGATTCGGTAGCTCGCGCCTTTGATGATATCTTCAAAGATGGCCGCCGACCGAACAGAATTCGCACGGATATAGAACAGGAGTTTAAATCCCTATTGGTGCAGAGAGCATTTCAACGTGAAGGAATTGAACATTGTTATGCTTATAACGAAGTCAAGGCGTCTGCTTCGCAGAGGGATGTAATCAAGCAGTTCATAACACCATAGATATGCCCCCAGAAGATGTAACCAAATATAACGAAGAGACTGTACATATATCAACGTTTTTGACAGAACAAAAAGGGCACCCTGTAAAAATAAAACACCTTCGCTATAGATTCAAAATTGGCGATAGTGTGTGTCGTCCACACCTGAGGAATATATTTACTCTGCAATACGACGAAAAATGGAATGGAGAAATGTTCACTGTTGCACAACGATTTTGGAGACAAAGTGTACCGGTATACAGAATCAAGGATTATAATGGACAGGATATTGCGGTGATATTTTATCAATCTGACATACAGAAAATTACAGTGAGAGATACAGATTTATGGAAAGAATAGAATGTACTCAGGACAAAAGTAAAATAACGAACTAAACAGTACTTTGTTAAATGGCTACATTGGCCTTCAAAATTTAACTATTGGATGAAAGCTACTGATGTAAATGATATATAGATGTGTAATAAAGCATATATTCATAATATTATTTGTTATTTTTAAAAGTCTCATTCAGTATAAGCCCCTATGTACACTTACCTTGAGAGATTTAGGTTTCTTCAAAGGTGTTATTCATATCTTCAGATCGGCGTACCTACAACAACAATGATATAACCACTAAGACTCCATTTTCATGTTAGAGGATTTTAATGCCAGTTTTTTGCAAGCCTATACGAATTCACATGCAAAGTACATTATATATACCCCGTGCAAGACTATTCATACAACTTTGCATATTTTTTCGTTTCAAATCAGCAGCAAATATAAATTCAGAACTGATATCACGCCTAAAATACATAAACAAAAATAGTTTATCCTGTTTGTATTAAGTAATTATCGTTTTAACATTCAATGCTCCAACACTAAATTAAGCTTTTTTAAATATTTCATACAAAATAATATTCTTTCTTAATCTTTATTAATCGCAATGTCACATCGGGATTGTTTTATATTTAATAATTCAAATATAATATTGAAATTAAACTTTGAATAATGTACTTACCTTTATATTCTGTATTTAATTCACTAGTAAATAGCCCCTAATTACGCAGACTTTTGTTTTTCCAAATTGAACAATTCAGTTGATACAGGTGTGGACAATGATGTCTCTCCGACAGCTATGTACGATTTTAAACATGGCGCGCAGATTTTAATCTTTTTACCCGTGCCGTTACAATATGTCACTAATCTATCAAAAGAATGTGGCCCCTTAATGATAACCGGATTTACGTCAATGAAATAAGCTCTAACTTATCCTCTTGATCTATTTTATGGAAATGTTACAACTATTTAGAAATCATCGGTAGCCCAACAATGTGTGGAATTCCATTTTCCAATTAGGAACAACAAAGGATTAATACAAACGATGTTCAACATATCTGTAGACATTTATTTATAAAGTCTGGCTTAAACCGGTCAACTGTTCAAAAGTAACACAATTAAATTGACCTCGATATCTTATCTGATTTAAATAGAACATTACCTTGACGAGTTCAATACGAGGTCATCATAACCTATTAAGAATGTGATTCTAATCGTCTTTATTGAACTGACCATAAAGGTAAAATGTAAAAGGTAAAATATATTTAGGTTTAAAAATTTCAACATCATACACAAATGTTTAAAACAAAATATCATTAACTTAAAAGTAAAACAAAAAACTGCCGTAATTAACATAAGCTTCAATCCACTCATTGTAACTGCTGAAAACTTTCATTCCAAAGATAGCCCATGAAAGCCATTCAGCTTATTTCCAATGGGTACGTTTAGAAGTATGAGCTTAAAGTTCAAGTGGATATAAAAATATCAACATGAGTGGGTAGAGGGATTACTTAAATTTAAAATAAGTACATTATCTATGAAAAAATATATGTATACAATTGCCATTATTATGATATGATACGTCTTTCCCGTTCTTCACTGTTTAAATTTTAATAGATTTTAAAGCTACTATAAAATATTACATAATATAATTACATCATTTAAGCTATATCATATAGAATGTGCTACAATATGCAGACAATTACCCATATGTAGCTTTGCATTCTAACAAACGAATATTACTAGCCACAAAAAGAGAAACAATTATCATCTGCATTTCCACATTTTACAACAACAAATATGAACAGTGATAATTAACAGAAACACACCCTTTACATACAACAATTAAGACCTACATCTAATATGCATCACCTTCTTTGTGTTCTTCCATACAACTGTTCAATACGATTTTGTTTAATTACATCGGACCATTTAAATCTTGACGGCAATGGTATATGTTATCTGATGATATTTAAAAACGGAGATTATTTACATATGACTCTTTAATTCTACAAAGGGATATCGTTTAACCAAGTGTTATGTTTATAGTCGGGCGGTCAGACCTTCACAATTTTGATTTTAATGTACCCTCCGAACACACACCTGAAACCTTCTGTATGTTATTTTCAATATTTTTACTTTTATTTTAATCGGGTCGTCACCAATTCGTACCGCCCGATTTTTTTAAATATACATTTGTTTAGCGTAGGGGTATCTTCAAGAAAAATAATGTCTTGCTTACAAGATCGTTAAATTGCAATGTTGACTTTATCATCCGGTAAAAACACATTTTTATGAATGTTTGAAGACCTTACATTATCCTTAAAATACAAAAAAATATTCATGTTTATCTATTTTAATCATGCAATAACATTCTATAATAAGGTGTTTTTCATATAAATTGTGACATATAACTAACCAATATAACAATACTGTATGAGATGAATTTTTATTTTATTATTTTCTGAATATTTTAAATACAATTCATCAATTTTACCAATTTAAAAATGAAAGTGTTCGATCAAACAGACACAGTTAATGAAAAATCATTTAGAATGTCTGGGCGAAAAAGTTGTAAATTTCCTGAAAAATACATTAACCGTTCGCGTACCGTATTTAGTCGTCTCGTCCTATTAAGTGACCCGAACTTGCTAAATGCATATGCTTTAAAAATTCCTGAATAATTTTTTTTTGTGTTTTGGTGTTCTTCAATTGTCTAAGAGTTGATATCAAGTCATTATTTCAGTATTTCTAAACAATAAGTTGCTATTCTTTGGTTATTAAATTAATCGATATTATAATAAGAAAACCGTACTGGTGATGGTGTGATTTTATTCCACAGTTGCCACAGTTGTGTAGTCCTATTAAATTTGGTCCGTCGATCAAAAAGAAAGCAAGTCAGCCTTTAAAATGGCAAAATTGTGTTATTTGTCAAGAACCAGGTACAAATGAAGATTTAATAAACATGCAGAGCCAAAGGCAATGGAGACCCGGAAAGGTGATGCTTATTCAAAAGTGTTTGAAGAATTAACTTCTATGTCTGATATAAAATTGGACCCTACTGTTGTCAAATATCATAAACCATGCCACAGAGCTTACACAAGCAAACAAAACCTCAAACCTTTTCTAC